>JANQDE010000250.1:105888-116747 GCA_037157785.1 Cephalotes varians | reverse complement strand
AGCAAATATTATCTGCATTTAGGTTTATCCTCCAATAAATTAAATGAACTTTAAAATAAAAATAAAAAAATAGTGATCCATTGAGTAGCTTTTAAGTTATCGTGGAGACAGATATTAAAAACATCGTTTTTCAGGAAACGCATTTAAARATTTAGTTAATTTTTTGAGTTAATGGAAAAAAATATACCTTGTGGCTAATCAGCAATTCCTGGGCCATACATCAATCCTTCCTCGACTTCATACTGTTCCATATTACCATAAAACGTACATATAGGAGCACATTTAAAAAATATTGATGTAAAATACACACTACCGCGCAAACTCTATTTTCGCGTGGATCGAATTATTATGCCATAACTTTTTTATRAAATTTATTTCAGTCAAACGGTTTGGAGAATATATTCTACACATAATAGGCTATCAAAAAATGAAATTTAAAAAAATTGAATTTTTGGATCGAATTTCATGAGAACCTGCCCTTAATCTATGTTTAAAATTTCAAATAGATTCGTGCATTTTTCACGGAGATTCAGCGAGTTCAGCAGATTCACGGAGGTTCAGCAATTTAAGTTTAAAAATTAATTATATCAATTTTCAACAAAATTTTACACTCATTAATTTTTATCTCAAAAACTATTCATTGAATGAAAAAACTGTATACATAAAAAAATGGCGTTTTTTTATTCTCTAGAAGCTAGTATTTTTTTTAAATCGATTTGACGACTTTGAAAAATAGACCATTTGGACTGTGCCTTTTGTCCGTGGCCAAGCGCTCGGCCGGTTCCTCGATCCGGCTCCTCAATTGCTTGGCTTAATTAAACTTAGTTAACTTCAAGGTGCTTTAGCTTATTAAACTTTGAGACTGTAAGTAACAAAATCTTATGTAGTTAGTCAACTTAATGACAATTTAATATAATACTCAATATATTCAAAATTTAAAGAAGTACATAATTAAGGCAGAAATTCATTTATAATGAAATTCTAATTCGAGAAAAAATTTATTTCAAATTTATCGAAGAATTTAAAGAAAGAAAGCATATTCTTTGCTACACGACTTCTTCTTCTTTAATGGCACGTAGCTCTCCATTTCCCCCATCAGGTTTACGGAGTCAGGAAACAATGGTAACATGATGCAATACAATGCACAATGGCTACCTACGAGTTGATGTGATTTCAATGCACTTAAAATAGGCGATTTCAAGAATTTCGGGATGATGCAACATCCAAAATATGGCCGAACTACGGCTTTTCACTATCTCACTACTTTGCCGCTCATAGACTATCGAAATTCATCGAGATCGATGTTACACGATTATTTCATTCATATTGGAAGAATGCTGAAATTACATATTAATATTTGCATATTTTACGTAATTACATATTAATAAAGTAATGAACATAATTCATATAGATTCATATATATAAATTGATTTTATGGTCGACTAATTTACTGACAGAAAAATTATAATATGAGAGTGTGACTCAATAATCATTCGGAATATGTTTATAAAATTTATTAAGAACAACAATAAAATCTCACACGTACATCATTTCACAACGTAATCTTGTTCTTTAACACTAAGTCTTATGTTCAGGTTTATATGTTGAAAAGCAACAAGATTATATTGCGTATTGATACGATTTAGCTTGTCTTATCATAAATTTTATAAATATATTTCAGATTAAATTATTGACTCACATCTTCATATATAGATTAGATCGTCATCTTCATATTAGATTAGATATAGATAGCTTAACGCACATATTTGACAAGACAACACATTTGTATGCCAGAATAATTATTAGCCCATAACTCTTTTCGAGTTATTGCATATTATTACTTTATTACTGTTAGCTTATTACGTTTAATATTAAAAATTGTATAAAAAAATTCTTGCACTTAATAAAATGTATAGTGTTTAGAATTTTTCCAATGTACAGTGTAAATATTAAATTTATAGCAACAATAAAGGCTTGACAAACTATGTAAGGACTCAAAAAAATTTTTTAGTTTTAAACTAAAAGCTTTTTTAGTTTTAAATTAAAATTTTCTTTTTCTAAATGTTACAATAAAATTTTTTTCTTGAGAATACAAAATATTCTATTTTATATCTTGCATTTATTTTATAACTACCAATTCAGATAATACTATCTATTCGGATGAATACTCGTCGAATTTTATTAATGATAATGAGTTCAATCATTGCATATATTTTAAGACCATGTACGAAAGTGAGTTAATAATTTATTAGAATCTAAAATTGCTAGAGTGTAAAATTTATTAAAGTTCCAATAGAAATTTACATTTACATTATTTTTGAACATAGTTCTTTTGTTTTTGCATTTGATCCATACATTTAATTATGCCATCAGAAAAGAAAGTTTTCAGTTTCTCAATTCAATTGTAAACATATAAAAAATGTAACTAACGAATCAACAAATTCAATGGTTCCAAGAATAAATCAAATTAATATAAATTGCCTTTACGAGCCAGCGCAGTTATTGGAGCGATAAATAATTATATAAGAATTATCAATTAAATATTTAACGCACAGATGACATGTTACATATACAATACAAACGTTTCGATCCTTGATGTAGATCCTCTTCAGTGTAGAATGTTTTTAATGATATAATAAATCTTTATCAATAAATGTCTTTACATGGATGAGTAATATATAGTGAGACAGAACAATCACTTCCTTCCATTAGTCAAAGATAAGTATCCAAAGAAAAAGATTTACCAATACGATAAAATTTATTCGGTGAGTCATCATAAAAACTTGATATAAAAAATTAATTTATTAAAAATTAGAATTGACTTAAATTTGAAATGAGAATAACGTTATAAATAAGAAAATTTACGTGGAAGGAAGAGAGACTGTGAAATTTGTTACAAGCAGTACCAAATACAAAGCGACAATGACACGCAATGATTATGAGAAAAATATGTACTACCCCCCATTATTAATAATAACGCAATAATAGAAATAGTCAGTGTAGAGGGCTCATAAGTTATCTGATAATGTCAAAATAGATAAAATCCAGAGAATCAGTGTCATGCTGTAAATTTAGGCTATAAGATTGTTTTTTTATATGGATCATTTCAGAAATAATTCTTTTGTTGAAATGAATCTCTTCGTCTAAAATTTCGACATTATCCCAGTCAAAATCGTATGAAAATTCCAAGCGATGTTCAGTAATGACGGAGCTCTGATTCGTGTTTCTTCGGATGTAACTTCGATGTTCATCAATTTTAGTTTTAAGTAGTCTATGTGTCTGTCCAACATATGATGCATCACAACATATGAGCACAACGCAATTTGTAGACAACATTGGAATGAGAAAGAGGAGGATCCTTGGATCCTTTTGTACTTTAATGATTGAGCTTAATTTGTTGATACCAAAAAAAGATAGTTTTATATTAAGTATATTTTTGAAAAATTGCATAAACGTTTCAGATGTACGCTTGACATATAGAATAACGAAATAATCATTGTGGTTGGAATTAACTGAAGTATTGGGTTGATTCTTACAACGGTGGATTTTAATAACCAATCTTTTTCTAATGCAAGAGAAAATGAAGTCAAGAGGATAAAGTCAAGTAAAAGTCAGTTGTCAAGTAAAAAATTAATAATAAGTGAGAAATTTTTCTGCTGAAAGTGATGTGATTCAGGATGCGATAAAAAACTTTATCTATTAAATTCATAAAAACCCCTTTTTTGTGTGATAGGATGTTGAGAGAAATAATTAAGAATCCGGAGAAGGTTGATTTTTGATACCAGTCAAAAATCATAAAACTATTTCCATTAATGATGGTTAATTCCAGAAAATTAAGTTGTGAGCCTCCAACTTTCATAGTAAATTTAAGTCTAGAATGAAATGAGTTGAAGGTGTCTAACAGTTCGTCGAATAAAGTGCAAGGAGCAGCCAACGCTGTATCATCTACGTATCTAATATAAAATGGTGGAATGAATGAAAGTTTGTCAAGCGTATGCAATTCTAAATTTTGTAAAGCCAACTCAGCTACGATAGGAGAGAAAAAGAGGGGAACCCATAGAAGCTCCATATGTTTGCTCCATTGTATATTTTGTTGTTAAATTTAAAGTACGTGGAACTCAGAACCAATTTAACGGCATCTAAAAATTCATTCTTTGACAAGGAAGTATGACCCTTTATCAATTACTCCATCTGCTGTCCATGACAGTCAAAACCATGTCAATTGGAACATTGGAGAAAAGTGAAGTCACATCCAAAGAGTAACATTGTAAACATTGTTTTTCATCAATTGTAAACATTATTTTTTCACGTTTTAATAATATACGTATTATTATATACGTATTATTATATAATATATTACATTATGTCATGTTTGAACGAAAAGAATGGTTTTGCTGAAGTATTTAAAAATTTAGCTGGAAATAGATCTGGAAATGGACCATCAAATTATAACTGGTTTGGGGAGACACTATTAGCACAATTTAGCGCTAAAAATCTATACTATACGTTACGTGCGCTATAGAGTGTTTCAGCGTTAATAGCGTCTCCCTGAACGCACCCTATATAGAACGCTATATACATATATTCAGAGACAATTGCTTGCGCCTCTTGCGTTAGAAATTGCAACCGTACGACACACGGACGAGCGACGATAATAATAATGACGACATTTCTTAAGGGGATCCTGGAGTCGTCTGTTTTACCGACCAAACGCGATTATTTTCGGATACATAAAATCTTTTTATTGAAAGCATAGATTTGAAAATCCTTTTCCACAATTAAAGTATAGACAATAACGTAGTGCGGAGTGCGCGACTTTATACGGAAAACGAAAAAAAAATAAAAAATTACAGTTTTATTATCGATTTTTGACGTCGACTCGTAACAACATTGCTTTATATAAAAGTTGTGAGTATTGTAAGCATAAAACAATCTTCGTCCACACTAATATTTACTTCAGGGAACAATACTACGCTTTTGGAAATCAGCTAGAAGCTTTAGTAAAAAAGAGTTTTGTCTTTGAAAATTTCATGTGTAAATATGCGGTTGACAGCAAGTGTAAACAGCAAGACAGAGCAATAGATTAGTTGCTGGATATCAAGATAGATGGTGCTGTCTGACCTATTTATTAAACAAGGACAGATAATCGTACCATCTTTGTCTCTTTCTTGCGCGTGAGATTATGACTGCGTTCGGGGAGCGCGCTGTCAGTGCTATTGCGTCATTCTATCCTTATCGTTCATTAAAACATAAAACAAGGATAGAATGATGCAATAATGCGCGCTTCTCGAATGCAGCCTTTGTATAAATACACTAACCATCACGGGCTGCGTTCAGAAACCCGACATCACCCGATCACGCTAGAGTGTCATTCTATCCTTGTTTATGTCTAATGAACGATAAAGATAGAATGACTGCGATTGATTTCTATACTTAGATCCAGCAAAGATCTAAAGATAAGAACCAATCATATTAAAGAATCAGTTTGCGCTCACTGAGTGGCTTTCTTTGCTGAACGCAGCCAATAGCTGCTATCATCTCTCTCGAACTATGGCCAGAGTAATATGATTTCGGATTTCAAGTTATCAAATTGCAATGCGATGTGCGACATTATTACCACTTCTTCATTATTTTCCTACAAGCTTTTATGTGTAATAATTGTATAAATTTATTGTGATATATATATTTTTGTAATCTGTAAATATAATGTACGTTTTTTTATTTAAAAAAGTAGCACTTATTTAAAAAACTAAATTTTAAGAATAAATAAATAAATTAAAAAAGAAATTAATAAATTTATTTAAATTGTGGTGGTATCACCATCATTACATGCGCTTTGAGCGCTTACAGCACACGCGCGCACTTGACAATTCGCGCGTTTGACAGTTTGTGCGCAGCAACTTCACTAGCGACAATCTTCGCATCATCAAAGATTAATGAGAACAGAGAATAGATGTCATATTTTCCCGTAAAATAAACACGACATGTCTGGGTATAAATAGACCCGCTTTTTGAGTAATCGGCACACTCTTGGTCTTGAGATCAAGATTATCGTACCCATTTTTTGAGACGTGAACGGCCTAACCTTGATGTCCCGCAACTCCAGAGGAGAATCTTCTCCCAGAAGTGCGGTGGATACCACTCTGGCCTGGAGGCTGATTCCGATTGACTTTGATATCTGGAGGACTCCACCGTTGGAAGTTCTCCACATCAACGATCCCAGAGTCTAACGACCACTCTCACCGCTTTGGAGGACATCACCACCCTTGTCTCCACTGCCACCCACATCGAGGGAAACGCAGATCAGACTTTTAACGGGAGTCTGCAAAGAGATTCAGCATCTACCTGATTGCTCCGAAAAGTGGACCAACACGGAAACATCACTGGTATCTTCTGAGAACGTCGAAGAATCATTTACTCCACCTGGATCTCCACCGTTCAGAGTAACTAAGACGACTCCAAGACTGCTCTGGAGAGAGAGGATCTAGTCTCCTCTTAGGGCCAAAGGCACCAACAGCCCTTTTCAGGGCTATATAAATTCCCACCTACACTAACAGACCTTTTCAGGGCTACGCTAATTATCATCATTACAACTCTACGCATAAACACGGATTGTTAAAGAAACCAAAAGTATATAAAGCATTAAATAAATCGTTATATTTTGTGGAAATCTTCTTTTTCATTCCAACGCCACCCACAAAATAATAAATTTATTTAATTTATTTAAATTAATAAATTTAAAAAAAATAAATTTTAGGATTTTCAGCTCACCTTCGCTTAGCGGTATTGACAATTTTATTGTAATTTTATATTTAAATGTATAGTATATAGCACAAATAATGTCCTCATTGTTTATATTTTCATCTTATTTTATATTTTTCTTTCAAGTTGAAATATAACTACTTTCTAAATATAGAAAAATGAGAACATTTTCTATATAATTGAACTGTAACATGGTGAATTCATGAATTAATGAACATTAGACTACTGCATATAAAGTATCTAAAAATGCAGTAGCACAATATGATCACCATTGACAATGAAATAATATATTTATATTTCATTAGATAACATAACAATAATTAAGAGATACGTAGTGTTTTGCGCCAAGCCAGCCTACGCTAGCATTCATAAATCTGGCAAAGGTTATATAAATCTGGTTATAACTACAGCAAAAAGAAAGAGACAACAGATTATTTGCACTCTTCTTACCGTCGGATACCGCTCGAGCAGTAAGAAGAGCGCAGACAATCTGATGTCTCTTTCTTTCTTGAGCTATATCTGTAGCTACTTTGCCAGCCTGAAGAATTCATAAAGACCGACACCGTCTTCTTATTGTTTAGACTTTTGCAAGAACTTATATAGTGCAATAAATTTTTCAACTTCATCAAAAGTCAATAATAAATACACAAATTTTTATTATGTATTGTTTGTGTATTTGTAATTAATGACAAATACGTTTGCAATATATTCTACGCATAGTATAGCATACTATATTAATTCTATTCAATTCAACTATTCAAATTCATGTGGTACGATTTTGAACATTGAGAATATAGAATAAATCTCTCCCTTCCCATAAAAACGCAGCTAGAAATTTTTCTCGTTTCTCCGATTCTAGAAATCATTGCAAATAATACATTTACGATTACATTACGATTAGAACGTTTTTGATTTTTATAGTAATCAGTACCGTCCGATTAAGCGCTTCTGGCATTTACTTTAACGTCTTTCAAATTTTCAATCTAGCGAATAAATTAAAATATAAATAATAAATAAAGTAATAAATATAAATAAAGACCAAAAAGACCGATCAAAAGTCAAAAATCTGAATGAAAATAAATCGATTTGTTAAAGGACAAGAACGTTAAATGAGATTTATTACAGGTACAGAATACATTTTTAATATACATGTGTACACATGTATACAGGGTCATCGAAAAGTATCAGACCCCTCTAATATCTTCAGTTAGAATGCATTTTGGAGAAAATGTCCAATAGCAAAGTTGTATGGTTTCAAGCGAGGAGTAAGATGACCTGGACTTTGATCTTGATCATCCTTTAAGGTTATTTCAAGGTCAACCTTATCTTTTTTAATGGAACTCTCTACATTTTATTGCATATTTTTATAGCTTATCTCGAGAGCTTTCCAAAACACTATAATAAAACATTTTTTCATTAAGTACTTTTGGAGTTATAAAGGTTTGAAATTAACAATTTGTTAAGTGGCGTGTGGGTCCGGCCAGTTAAGGCAAGTGTGGCGTGTGGGTCCGGCCAGTTAAGGCAAGAGTGGCGTGTGGGTCCGGCCAGTTAAGGCAAGAGTGGCGTGTGGATCCGGCCAGTTAAGGCAAGAGTGGCGTGTGGGTCCGGCCAGTTAAGGCGAATTTCATTCCAATTGGTCAGCTTGGGCAAAATATTTAATTGTATCAAACAATTCACAACAAATGTTCAAATTGTTGCCCTTCAACAGCCTGGCAATGTGCCAATCTGTTATAAACAGCTGAAACCGCATTCCGGTACGTTTCCRGCGGTATTAGTTCTATCTYTCGAGTTATTCTCCCTCTTAAATCATCTAAATCTTGAGGCTTGGTGGCATAAACTTTACTTTTCAAGTAACCCCACAAAAAAAAGTCAAGTGGGGTCAAGTCCGGAGACCGAGGTGGCCACTCAATATGACCCCTTCGCCCTATCCATCTGTCCTGAAAGACCTCATTCAAATATTGACGGACAATGACACCATAATGAGGTGGAGCTCCATCCTGTTGGAAGTAAATTTCATCCATATTTCCACCAGCTATGTCTCGAATAGTTGGAACAATTTGTTCGCGAAGCATGACTGTGTATATCTGTGCTGTCAAATTGTCTTCAATGAAGAAAGGGCCAACTGATCTACCATTAAGAATACCAGCCCATACGTTAACTTTTTGTGGATATTGGGATATGATTGTCTCTTTTCCAGTGAGGATTAACGTCACTCCAGTACTTACAATTGTGTCTATTTACATTTCCAGTCAGTTCAAATGTTGCCTCATCAAAGAAAACAATATTATTAAGTAATAGAGGATCGTCGACAATCATCTCCATCATAAGATCACAAAATTCGATGCGTCTATCAAARTCGTYTTCRGAYAACTYTTGGCACAAATGGAGTTTGTATGGATGTCATTTATTCAATTTCAAAATTTTACTGACAGATGCATGACCGATTTCGTATTCTTGTGCAACGCGATTGAKGGAAATATGGGGATTTTCAACAAAAGACTGTAAAACATCTAATGCCTTATCATTATTTGTTGCTGTTTTACGTCTACCAGATCTTGAGCGGCTTTTAACGCTACCAATATCCTCGAAACGTTGAATAGTACGGATTATAGTACTTTTAAAGATCCTATTATTTTCATTCCGAAAATTTTCATTAAATAATCGCGTTACTGTTTTATACCCTCTATGTTGATATCCTCATCTTCGCATCATTAACAGTGTTATTCGATCTTTTTCAGAAAGCTCCGCCATTCTTAATTAGAGCAAAGAAGAATTAATCAGRTAAGTGATAGGAAATTGATCTAAATAATTAAGTAGAGAAAAATACTAATTATTAAGTGTTGGTCCTATTATTGATTTGTTTATTTCAAGCACTAGCAAAAAGCTCGATGAGCAACTGAAAATCTACTAGATCAATTAATAATATTTACGAAAAATTTCTGGGCTATTGGAAACAAAAGTGAAGATGTTTGAGACAATCAATTGAAGCGTAATGACTTCTTTTGTTACAGAAAAAATTTTAGGGCTGTTTCTTTTTGTCCACGAGGTAACTGCTGCTCGCTAAAAAGAAGACAGCACTGCATCAAAGATTAAAATCTGTGTTCCGTATTGTTTGCACAAGAGCTCGTACATTGATGTCTGCAAGAGTGAGAGAATAAAGATTGGCCCCGCCAACGCTTTCGGGCAGATTCCCGCTAATGCCTTCGGACATCACGCATTTGAGCAACTTCTCGCGATCACCTTCGGGCAATTTTCCGCCGTAGCCTACTAGCATAACCGCTTGAAGTCGTACAACTTTGTTATTGGACATTTTTCCAAAATGCATTCTTACTGAAAATATTAAGGGGATCCAACATTTTTTGATTAATATATTTTCTTTAAAGCAATTAATTGATCTCATTATTCCGTGCACAAAAGTATTAAGGTTATGATTACTGAAAACTAAATATTTTACATTTTGTGTCAAAAAATTGTTAACTTCAAACCTTTATAATTTGAAAAGTACTTAATGAAAAAATGTTTTATTATAGTGTTTTGGAAAGCTCTCGAGATAAGCTATAAAAATATGCAATAAAATGTAGGGAGTTCCATTAAAAAAAATAAGGTTGACCTTGAAATGACCTAAAAGGACATGGTCAAGATCAAAGTCAAGGGCATCATCTTACTCCTCGCTTGAAACCATACAACTTTGCTATTGGACATTTTCTCCAAAGTGCTTTCTAACTGAAGATATTAGAGGAGTCCGGATATTTTTCGATGACCCTGTATTGTGTCATGAACAATAAAATACTAAAATTGAAATTTTGATATCTCTTCTGTAGAAAAAACGGATAAAATGTTTCCTGAATATTTCCTACCAAGATGTCCCATTTTAAATGAAGACCTCAAATTTTCTTTAAGTAATGCATTTTAGAGAAAAATGTTTCAGACAAAAGTTTTGTGACTTCAAGGAGGACATAGGATGGTATCATTTTGACTTTGAGTGACGTTGTCAAAGTTAAGGCAAGATCACTTTTAATTTTTTAAATGGAACCCCTTATTTTTCATTGCATATGCTTGTAGATTATCTCGAGAGCTTTCCAAAACACTATAATAAA
>JANQDE010000250.1:75011-90336 GCA_037157785.1 Cephalotes varians | reverse complement strand
AGAGAGAGAGAGAGAGAGAGAGAGAGAGAGAGAGAGAGAGAGAGACAGAGAGAGAGAGAGAGAAAGAACAAGCGAAAGTATTGTTAAGGTTTTATTTATTCTTATGTATGTCATTTGTTTATAACTCAATATTTAACAATTGGATAACAGTATCATCTAGCTGCTTTCGCTCGAATAACCCAGTAAACACTTAATAACAATGACATCAATTATAATTTCTTATTCAACAATGTAACTGTTACATAATACGTGTGTACGTGTTGCGCGCACGTTCATACGATTTCCCGTGTCGCGAGTGGAGCTGGAGTGCAAGTGTATCGGTTACTCGTTGAAATGAAATAGTAACATTTTTTGAGAAGCTCTACTGATCTCTGATTTATCTGATTTAACGATCCCTACTCGCAACATGAAAAATCGCATGAACATCCAGGCCTTAATTATTACAACACCGTAGAAAGCTAACAATAACATAATCAAAAAGAGAATAGACACTTCTATCTATCAAATCAAAAATAGAAAAATAGAAACAAGATCGCAGAAAAGCATTATTAGTAATAATAATAATAATAATGTAATAACAATAGTACTTTTACAATGCGAGAATTAATAAATTCTTCATCTGAAAGTAGTGATGAGAAAAATTAGACACACACATAATAGAAAAAAACGAAAATGTAAATACAAAAAGGCATACCGAGAATCGAAGATTGTATGAAAGGAATAGTACTAGCAAAGAATGAATTTAAAGCTTGTTTTAATTAAATATTTATCAATGTTAATGATTTCTCTTTTTGGAAGAAAGAAAAGTTTTATTTTGTGTTTCTATCTAAATGGAAATACATATTAGAAATACGTATTTAAAATATCGAAATATTTTTTAAATAATACTTGATTAACAATTATCACACTCTCTAATATTTTAAATAGTATTCATTTAAAGTCTCATCTAATAGTATGCATAAAATAATATGCATTTTTATTTTGACAGAGACATGATGCAAAATATTGATAAAATGATAACTTTTTTCTTCCGAAAAAAGAAATCATTAACATTCATAAATAATATTTGAAAGCGCGAATTTATAACGTAAAATGCTAGCGACGATAGTATTGGCTGTCAGTTAACTTCTGATGAAGCGTATATGAGGTCGCGGACCGTTTATTGATCGCGACAGGGTGCATTAGTGCGCACCCTCTGAGTGAGGCAGCGAGCTCATCCCGCATTGAACGGGATTCGAGATACTTCCGCGTTAGCGCTGGCCCGACGTGCGTGTCGTTATTTTTGCGTGCTGAGTTTCCAGCCCGACCTGAGCGCCCGAGAGCTGAGGAGGCGAGCGAAAAGGCTACCGTCCCGGAAGCAGACGTGAAGAAAGAAAAGCCCGAGTGTCGATGAGGTTGCCCTCCAATAAAAGTGTAAAGTCGCAAGCAAGCCGAGTCACTCTCCCGCTCTGCTATCGGCAAAACCACGCCAATAGATTCGTGAGGTGGCGGCCCTTATGATTGTCGCATTTTTGGATAATAGAGTGAGCCGTTGGCATCAAGCGAGGGGCTCTGATCTGTCTTACGGTCGGCTACCGAGGATAAGTAGGACATAAGAAGTTGGTCTCCTGGGGACGGAGGGCCACGGAAGTGCGAGCGTTGTGTTGATTGCCGGAGCGGGCATTGGATTGTCGGGGCCGGCGGCGGCCGACCATCCGTGAATTGCCACCTGTCGGGGAGGGTCCGTGCACTGGGAAGGCATCGCCTCGTCTAGCGGAAGATCCTCAATTGCGGCGCTAAGCGGCGAAGGACAATACCGTGTTTCGTGTTGTCGTTGAGCATCGAATATTAGTGTTGTCGTTCAGTGTCGGATATTGGTTCCTCGTGTGGTGTTGTCGTGTCGGCTGGCCTGGTAGAATCGAGGGTGGAATCGACCCACGAGAAAGAGCGAGATTCCGGCGAGGCCGTATTCCTGGCGACAGGGCATTGCGTGGAGACGGGAGATCGCCCCCCCCCCCCTCCTCCCTCGTCCTTCGAACAGTAGACGGACGTCGCGAACCATCGCTATTCGCGAACTAAGCGCTCGGCATCCGTCGCGCATTATCGTGGTATTATGCGCTGTTTGCCGCCGTAGATCTCTGAGGAGTATTGCGTCCGAACTTCGCTGCTATTATCTGAGGAGTACTATATCTAAAAACTACTGTCGTCATCCGGGTTATACTGATACTCAATGTCCGAATGGTCAATAAATGGGCTATTTATTCTTTGTTAAATTCGCCTAAGTGATTCCCCATCTATTCGTGATTCCGTGCGCATTCGTCTGCGAGTATCCTCCACTAACACCCTGCCCCTCCATCCTTAGGCCGAGCTGGCCGGTCCTTCGCGTGAAAGATGGTTTTTCGTTGTCGATTTCGTTATCGGTTCGCGTACCGGTCTTTGGCGAATTGACGCCGCTTAGTGCGCGTCTGGTACCCAATTCTCGATTTTCGGACCGTCCATCCTACCGCGTGGGACATTCTAAATACGGAGGCTCCCATCCTTCCTCTCTTCTCGCGTTTTGATCGCGCGTGTTCCAGAGCTCTCGAGCGGTGAAGAAGCGTGTGACAGTATATATCAGAATTGGGAAAGTTACTTAAAAAAGTAACTCGTTGCGTTACCATTACCGTTATTTTTTTTAAAAAGTAACTCGTTATCGTTACTCGTTACTGATTTTAAAAAATAACGTATTTATGTTACTTGAAAAGTAAAGATTTGTTATTTTTTCGTTACTTTTCTATGATACGAATGAATTTAATTATATTTTAAAATTACATTATTTGATCATCATTATTGTCGTAACTTGTATTTGAACATCATGCATCTTATTGCACATTTGAGTTGATAATTTTTCGCCAGCCCTATCCTTTCAATCGGAAAGTTGCCTGGCGCGACGTGTCATCATCTATTCTCCAGTGAATCAGGTTTTCATGGAATAATATTTACTCGGTAGAAGCCCTCTCTCTTCTTTCTAGATAGAGATATATTAAATATTACGAATTAAAAATCCGTATATACGAGATGTGTGGATTCGAACTCGCGACCTATTTACTCCGCTCTTACACGAAGCCACAAGACATCCTACGTTATTTAATAATCAATATTAAATATAATAATAAACATATAATATGCTACATTATGTAAAATTCTAAGTAATGTAAATTCTATATAATTATATACAAAATATGCCAATATATGTTCATATATCCTTCATTCTTTTGTAAAATTACTTTGATTTATAAGAATAATAATAATAACGAGAAAACATAAAAAATAATTAAAAGAAGAATTTTTGCAGTTTCTTTTGAAAGTCAAGTTTGAAGAAATAAAAAAAATTACTCTTATATAATTATATATGAGCAATTTTTTTTATTTTTTACTATTTGATTTTTTGCAAAAGAAACAATGCGAAATCCTTTATCCTTTTAATTATTTTTTGTGTTTTCATTATTATATTATTATTTTTCTTATATCAGAGTAATTTTATAAAAAAATATATATGGCTTTATACAGACTTATTTTGTATACAGGGTGATTCATAAATTCATTGTATATTTTAGTATACCTCAAGAGTTTTTCAAAACATTATAACACTATAAAAAAAAACTATAATACACTACAATAAAATATTTTTTCATTAAACGTTTGTAAATATATTTACAGACGTTTCGGCTTTCCTTTAAGCCATCCTCAGCCATAAAAGTACAATAATAATGCAAACATTATTGCAAACATTATTAACGTAAACCCATTTGAACATCGAACGTTGACAAGAATGACTTTCATACATTGAGAATGGCTTAAAGGAAAGCCGAAACGTCTGTAAATATAGATAATAAATTACATGATTAATTGATAATTGATTACGCTCTGTTAACTGCGGCATTGCTTTTATCAACCCTTCTAAGATTAATTGATTATTGTTAATATTTCAAGAGCTCATCACATTAATAAATAGCTTACACTTATTAATATTTTTTCATTAAGTACTTTTCAAGTTATAAAACTTGAAAGCTACAGTACCGCCAACATTAGCATTATCCAAGATATTCAATCGATGGCTAAAATCTTTTGAATGTTTCGAATGTTTTGAATGTTGTTCAGAGACATTGATAATATTTGTTAGGAAAAAGAGGTTGTCTCTCTCTTATTTTCATTTCTTTACGCATTTGAAGTACGAGGTATAATCAAAAAGTAAGGTGACTTTTTGAATTTCGCGCGCTCTGTACACTCTAATTTCAAAATTTTTTTTTTGTTGTGTTGGTACATTCGTCACGATCATATGTTCACAGTTTTGACTATATAGCATGTGTTGTTTTTATGTGAGAGGCATAAAGGTTAGACTCGTGTTTGCGTGCTCGGCGATTTTTTGCTGTTGAAAATAATGGAGCAGAGAGTTTGTATTAATTTTTGTRTAAAAAATGGTATTAAGTGTTCAAAAACTCTTGAAATGTTGACAGTGGCGTACGGTGAGTCAACTTTGAGCAAAAAAAATGTTTATAAATGGTATAAGTTATTCCAAGAGGGCCGAGAAAATGTTAACGATGAACCTCGCTCTGGACGTCCCAGCACGTCAAAAACCGACGAAAATGTTCAGTAAGTGAAAGAAATTGTGTTGAAAAATCGTCGAATCACGATTAGAGAAATAGCTGATGATCTTAACATATCGTTTGGAAAGAAAATTCATTTGGATTCTGCACCATGATAATGCACCTGCGCACACGTCGTTACTAGTGAGTAGTTTTTTGGCCAAAAACAATACTACCATCATGCCTCAGCCACCGTATTCACCAGACTTGGCCCCTTGCGACTTTTTCCTCTTCCCAAAATTGAAAAGGTCCATGAAAGGACGAAGATTTGCGACGATTGAAGAGATTAAGGCTGCATCGCTGGAGGAGCTCAAGGCAATACCCAAAAGTGCATTTCAGAAGTGTTTTGACGACTGGAAAAAGCGCTGGCACAAGTGCATTGTATCAGAGGGGGATTATTTTGAAGGGGTTAACATAATTTTGGATGAATAAATGAATATTTTTTTATAAAAATGAAAAGTCACCTTATTTTTTGATCACACTTCGTACAAGCTATTATATTTCAAAGTACACACAATAGTGAAAAATATTTCAAGTGATCTTTTCCTAGCTCTAAATATTGACATGAATTTTCATGTCATGTCTATTAATTTATTTCACTTTTGTTCGAAATTACAGGACAATATTGTCACATTTGTATAACAGTATAACACTGTAATTACACTATAATAGTATTACCATTAATAAGTATCATTAAGAGCTAGAAAAAAATAGGACCATTTGTTTGTTGGAAGCACTTCTAATTGGCGAAGTACTACGTACGTATTTAGGTATTCTAAATTGAGTAATTATTTTTTTGCATTAATTAGAAATTGTCATAATAGATTTTATCAGGAATATTTTGATATGTTTATGATATTAGAGAATGTAGGAAGAACCAGGCAGCCAGGTAGCAAATATGCTGAACGTCCTAATAAATAAGTGAAAGAAAATTGCATATGGCATTTAAACGGCTATCAGAACGTTTTATTGCTTATGGTATTGTAAAGGAAAAGAAAAGAACACGAAGAAAAACAGCTATTGATGAAAACGCAATAAACATACTTGCTGCTGTTCAAATGAATCTCACGATTAGTATTAGGCAATTAGAAAGAGAATATGAACTTAATAGGAGGTCTGAGAATATTACATACTGAGAATACTACATAAAACAAATTTCATCCATATCACATTTACTTGCATCCAAATTTAGAAGAACCTGATTTCGTAAGTCGCATGAATTTCTGCAATATTATGTTGTGCATACTTGATATATATTGGATATTTCATTGAGATTATCTCCTCCTACAAATTTATAAAAATTTATTTTGCGTATTTTCTTTTAACTACCTGCATTTTATAATTTTCAAAGGGAACTTTGTTTTCATTGATATAATGTATCATTTTTAATTTTGATTTTTAATGTTAGCATACATTTAACTGACACGCAAAATGTACATTTCGAGACACTTCGATAAAGAGAAGTACTAAAAAATATGTTTCTTTCTATCAACTTCTTCTTTGTAACAATCTCCTCCGGACACTGTTTCTGTAGAAACTAGCAATCGTCAGTTTGTATCTATAAGATCCATATTTATAATGGAACAGGGTATCTATTATGTAACTTTTTCCTTAGGACAGAAACATGAAAATTGTTATCAATGTATCATTGAATTATGGAAAGAAATTTTTTACGTTTCCGTCCTAGAGAAATATAATACTCCGACCTAATATATCGACCTCATATATTGACAAAATTATATTGTATCGTATTTTATTAACAGATAATAATTATAAACTATGACTATTATAAATATGGATTATTATAAACAAAAGTTTATGGGCGAAAGATGATCTCAAACTAAATCATATCTCTTAAAAGATCAAACAATTCGAGATCTCGAAATGTGTATTTCCTCTGGGACAATTTCCGATTGAGAGCAAAAGAAAGTATGACGAAATAAAAATACATAAGTAAAAGTTTTCCGACGTCGTATAATTGTAAACTCGCAATTCACTTCTGCGGATTCAATAACGAAAAAACGATGAAATTGTGTGGCGGTGTGCAAAATGTATAACAAATATGCGTGAGTCTTTTGCGGAAAATATTTATTTTTAGCAAACTAGCATCATTTGAGATTATCACGAATAAAAATCGCTAGTAATTCGACATATCGCGTTACATTAATGCCAGTTCTATAAAAATCATAACCATAAGAAATTGACTAATTGAATGCGAGAAATAATCGAGTGGTCAATTTCTTGCAACTCTATTATACAGGGTGGGCCATTTTAATCCATCCACGCAAATAACTCCGAAGGTATAGATGAAGGTATAGCGAAAAATAACTCGTACAAAAGTTGTAGGATTCAAAGGGAGGCAACCGTTGATGACCTTGAACTTGACCTTGAAGTCGATTTTCAAAGTCATTTTAAGATTAACAAGTATTTTTTCAATGGAAACCCGTATTTTTGATCCCGGATTTGGAAAGAGCACAAAATTTTGCGTACAAAATATGTACCATGTTAGGGCCTAAAAGTTTCGACGTTGTTCCTGGATAATGCTAAAAGTAGTGCTAAAATGAAATCACTTATTTTCGTCTAAAAGTCCCCTATGATCCACTTTTAGGCCCTAACATGGTACATATCTTTTACAAACAACAACGACGTGGACGTAGCAGTAAATTCTCACATACATATTCGGGTTTTCATTCATAAAATTTCATCAAAAATCACAAAACATGATTTAGTAATCCTAATTGTTGAATTAATAAGGAATACATAATGGYTGATWAYAYTTCCAATGAAATTGTTGACATTTTACTTGTTCTTGGCGAATGCCATAGAAATTATCGCCAAGCTGCAATTTTATATCGTGAACGGTATGGGTATAGACGTTGCCCCAATCATATAACAATTTGCGATATTGAACTGCGAGCTCGCCAAGGTCGTATGAAACGTGACAGGCAAAAGGTCAATTATGATAAYGATGCACGATTGGCAACAGTTTTAGCAGCAGTTCACCTGAACCCACAAATTAGTAGTCGACAGATTGAAAGGCAAATTGGGATTCCTAGGAAGACTGCGCTAAGGCTGCTAAAGAATGCAAAGTACCATGCATATCACATCACTTTGACTCAGGCTATCACTGATGAAGATATGAGAGTATGTCTGCTGTTTTGTCAATGGGCAGAACAAATGTTTGAAAATAACCTGAGATTTTTTTATAATGTTATGTTTTCAGATGAAGCGACATTCAAAAACAATGGAGAACTGAATARGCATAATTGTCATTACTGGTCAGATGTGAATCYTCATTGGTATAGACAAATAGATAATCAGCATCGTTGGAGTGTGAATGTATGATGCGGAATTGTCAACGGTTATCTCATCGGTCCTTATTTTTTCAAGGATACTGTGAATGGGGAAAACATTTTACAGTTGTTGCGCGATGAACTACCTGACCTGTTCGATGATGTTGACTTCGGACAAGGTTAGACATGTGGGTACAGCTGGATAGGGCAGGTGCTCATCGCGCACGAATTGTAACTACGTTTCTGAACAACAGATTTAATGCAAGATGGATTGGATGGAATGGACCAGTTCATTGGCCCCCACGATCGTCTGATTTGACTCCACTTGATTTTTTTCTTTGRGRTTAYTTGAAAAATGTTGTTTATGAACAAGAACCAACAACAAGAGCAGATATGATTGAACGAATTCGGATTGCATGTATCAATAACATACCACGGGCTATGTTATTGAAAACTGTTCGCAATTTTCGAAAAAGGATTCAATCATATATTGAAGTTAATGGTAACGTTTTTGAACAAAATTTATAGATTTGGTCCGAAAGCAGGTTTTCATTGAACAAACACCCCGTCCGTGAGAGGCAAGGGGACTCACTCTAATCAAGCACTCCGAAGGAGACAAAATTCTACCATGTCCACGTCGTTGTCTCTGGGTCACGCAGAGAGTAGAATGACAAATTCGTAATCAGCGACCACGAAAACCCCCGAGTGCAAAATTCCGCGAAAATTTTGAAGTTTTCAAGATTTCATGTCCGTCATATTGGATCCACCATTTTGAATTTCGGAAAGCCATTGTTAAATTCGTAATCAGCGACCACGAAAACCTCCGAATACAGAGTTTTACGGAATTCTGTGAGATTTTCATGTCCGCCATATGGGAAATCCGCCATTTTGAAAAGTTATGTCCAATTGAGATCGGTAAAAAAAATTTTTCCTCGAACTTCAACCATTCCGATCACCGTTGATCATAGTTAGGATTGAGTCTCGAAACTCTATTGACCCAAAAAAAAATTACGAAAAAAAAGAGTTCCAAATTTTTGGGTACTTYTTCATAAATCCGGCGTCATATTAGATTTCCTATTTAAGCAAACTCAATTTTGACCACGGATTCTTGAAGAGCATACCCAAAACTAGCAAGAAACATGGTTTTTGTTTGGAAATTTCTCCTCTTTAGTTATGAGAATGAGGTTTGAAAATGAGCTGAAAAAACGGGATTTTTGGGCGTTAATGGGTTAAGGACCTAACATGGTGTCCTAGATCCTAGATCGGATTTAACAAGTCTAGATTTCTTTTTATGGGGTTTTTTTAAGAATATTGTGTACGCAGAAGCGCCAACAATAAGGGAAAATATGATTGAACGCATAACCATTGCTTGCCGGAATATTTCGAGAAATGTTCTTCTATCTACTGTTGACAGTTTTCAATGTTGAGTCCAACTATGTATCAACAACAATGGACGTGTGTTCGAACATTTAATTAGGTGAAGGAATTTTATTTTCATTAAAATGCAACCTGCAACATAAATGCAGCAACCTTAAATATTTTTCACTATTATGTGTACTTTCAGAAATAACAGCTTGTAACACTTTAAATGCTAAAGATGAAAATAAGAGGGACAAATTTATCCTAACAAATATTATAAATATCTCTGAACAACATTCAAGAGATTTTAACCGTCGGTCGGACATTTTGGGTAATACTAATGCCGGCGGTACTGTAGCTTTCAAGTCTTGTAACTTGAAAAGTTACAGTTAAAATATTTAATGAAGAAATATTTTATTATAGTGTTTTGAAAAGCACTTGAGATATGCTACTAGAATAGGCAATGAAAAATAGGGCGTTCCGTTTAAAAAATTTGATTTGACAAATGACCTGAAAAGTGCTTTCAAGGTCAAATTCAAGGTCACTAACTTCTTCCCTCCCCTCAAGATTATATAACTTTTCTCTCTTGTGTTTTTTTGGCAAAATGCTTCCTTTTCGAGTTATCAGCGTGGAAATATTAAAATAGCCTACCCTATATACAAGGTGTCCCAAAAAGAACAGGACACCTGAATATCTCGCAAAATATAAGTTTTACAGAAAAGTATTTTAGACAAAAGTTGTAGAGTTCAAAAAGATATGTTCACTGATTTTACCAGTTTGATCTTGGGTTGCGTCGCCAAGATCGGGTCACATCGATTTTTTTAAATGGAACACTTTACTTTTGATTCCAGAATCTAGCTGGTGTTAAGAGTTTTCCAAAACGCTATAAGAAAATATTTTTTCATTTAAACTTTTTGAGTTATGATGCTTGAAAGTTACAGTACCACCGGCATTAGCGTTATCCAAGGTGTACTACGCGGAGGTTGCTCGGGCGGATTTACACGTCTTTTGTGCTCAGAGAAAGATTGGAGAATAATGCAACCAAAGAAGGCAAGAGGACGATAATCCAATCAATTAAGGTAAAATCGAACAATGCCTTCATTAGCTGGATCATCGTTGGAAATAAAAGAACAATTTTTCATCAAACATGGATAATTTTGTATAACGCTGAAGCATATTGCACAGGTTCTTCGTAACGCGATACGTTAAATAATAATCTTAAACTTAAACCTGTACATAAACTTGACCTTTACTCACTGCATAAACAAAAACATAACGTAGCAAAAGCATCAGTCTCCGCACAAAAACATCTTTAACGCGTTACATTACGTAAAGTTTTCTAAGGCATACTACATTTTATTTATTGTCCGAACTTCAGACATGTAGTGATAATTCATACCGATCACTGTTTAAGTTCGAACTGTTCGAATTGTCTGAACTATTCGAATTAGATGCTCATTTGTTGTAATTTCGAACTATTCGAATAAATCGAATATTCAATGTGTTCGAATCTTTTGTCTGAGCCAAACTCCAAACAGCGATCTGTGATTCAGTTAAATAAACCTCTTTCAAAATTAGTTGATTTAAAAATTTTTCATACTTTTTGGAAAATTTTTTCTCACAAAATATTCATTCTTATTATTTTTCATCGATGACTTATCTTTCAGAACGAGAGAGAATATCTCCTCTCATGATGCGGAGGGGATGGAATGATCGTCAAAAATCGTACAATGAAGTTAGGCAAATTTTTAACATAATTTTTTGCGATGAAAACTCATTCATTTCGAGATCTACTGTGGAGCGTTCAGGCGCTTCAATGAAACGGGTAACATGAGAAATCGTCAATTCCAAGACGACCAATATCGGCGACTTGTGAAAAAAAACAACCGGATATTGCACAATCATTTGTCAAATATCCCTATCTCAGCACGCGCAAAGCAAATCAGTAACATAACAGTGACATGGCTGTGCAAAGAATTTTGAAAAAAAAATCAAGTTTCATTCGTATAAAATTAATTTGGTACAAGAGTCAAACGAAGATGATTTTGATCATCGTATGGAATTTTGCGCACTCATGATGAGAAAAACTGACGATGACCCAAACTTTCTTTTCTATATAGTCTCTTCAGTATTTTCTTGGTTGAAGCAACTTTTGAATTGAATGGTTCCGTCAATAGACATAATTGCAGATTCTGACAACAATCCTCACTGGATGCTGGAAGCTCACACGCAATACCCTCAAAAGTTGAACGTTTGGGGGGTATGTTAAATAATACATTTATATATACACAATAATACATTTATCGGTCCACTTTTCATTGATGGTAATTTGAATGCTGCAAAATATGAAGATATGTTGTGAAATGAAATACTTCCAGCAATCAGACGGATTGTAAGAGATAATTTTGAAATGAACCAGGCTTTCGATAGCGCGTCTAGCTCGCGGGTTGTGTTCAGAGATCGAAAGCAATCGGAGGGAAAAGAAAAAAGTCTAGCGGTTACGTAACACCAAGATAGATTTATTTAAAAGAAACGCGGAAAGGACGTAGATTACAGACAGGCGGCGAATATATTGATCGATAGTGATCGAATGCCTTACAAGACACAATAAGCATACATTACAAGACGACGCGCGAGAAGACAAGTATGATTTACAAGAAGCAGTTCGCATAGGACGATACAAGATAGAGATAAACGCGGTACTATTTACAACARAAGAACCGGAGCGTATCCTAGTGGCGGTACGATAACGAAAGCCGGCGCGGGATCTTAACAAGCGGTGTAGCGAGAAATCGAGCGCGGGATATTTACAGCGGTCTAACGGCGGCGAGAAGAAAATCTTCGCGGTATATATACAACGGTCGAGCGCGAAATCGCGAGGCGCGGAATTCTACAGATTCAGAATAGGCGGAATGCAAGAGAGCACAGCGGCCGAGAACGCTCGGCGGAAGCAGAGAACGCTCAATCCCCTGTTTCTTGCCGTGTCTCTGGAGGCTGGAGGTGAGCGGTCGACTGCCGAAAACGCTCGGCGGAGGCAGAGAACGCTCTACCCCCTCGTCTCGTCGGAGGCTCGGGTATCGAGGAACGGCTTGAGCGATCGACTGTCGAAAACTCTCGATAGAGGCAGAGAACGCTCTACCCCTTGGTTTCGCCGAAGGCTCTTGTCGCACTAAGAAGTGGAGCAGGCTCGGTCTCGCAGACTCAACGGATCAGAATACTGGCCGGCGAGCGAAGTGAACTCTCGTTAAAAAGAGCGTCTTTTTATATAAAAGAAAACGCGTGTTCGATGATCTCCGGGGCTTTTCGGATTAATCCGTTGTTTGTTTACCGCGCGGTGTTTGCTATTCCGGAGCGGGGGTCTCAGTGATCGAGATGCTGATCGACGGTGTTCGGAGTCTCTCGGGCGCTCTCGTATCTTGATTAATTTTTGAAGCGGCAAAGGTTATGTTGGGCGCATCGCGCCGTAACGTCTAACGGGCCAGACGTTCTTCTAGCTGGTGGTCGGCTAGGAACAATACTATTTTGGGGTGCATCGTTACAACTTTGCTCATACATGGTTTCAGCAAGACGGTGCTGGATTACATTATAGTAGTAATAGTAGTAGTAGTAGTAGTAACGAGTTGGCAGGTTGGCCTACGAAATGCCCTAATGTCACCTAGATCTGAAAGATCCTCTGTAACCCCGCTGGTTAACAGGGCTAGCAGTTCCAGCCTAGTGTTCAACATCAGGCTTAGGAGATTGCTCACCCTTTCTGTTGCTAGATCCCAGGTTTCGAGAAACGGCTAGAATCTATATCTTTTTAAGAGAGAGCGCAAGGCAGCAGCAAAGGTTATCCTTACACCTTTTTTCCGCACAGTCGACGATCTTTTTTGCTCAGCGAAGCTGAGATTGTATGAGTGACCTCTAAAGTCACGTAGCCCGTGAGGAGTATCAATCTACGGGGGGGTTTGTTATCCCCACGTCCCCCAGTCGTCCTCCTCTGAGCTTGGGACCTCCATATTAGAGTTTTAAATATTACGGATTAAAATCCGTATGTGCGGAATGCGTGGATTTGAACTCGCGAGTCTTGCGACGCCTCACTTATGAGTCCGTCGCTTTCGCACGGAGCCACACGACATCCACTACATTATAGTAAAGATGTGCGAAATTTCTTAGACGCGGAATTTTCCAACCGATTGGAAGAAGAAAAGAGATTGAGTGGCTATCACGTTCACTTGATTTATCATCGGTTGAATATTTTTGGTGGAGCTACCTAAAAGGCAAAGTGTATGCAACAAAACTAAGAAATTTAAAGGAATTTCGTCAAAATTATTGAAGCTGCACTCATTGATCCAGAATTTATTAGAAATGCTGTATCCAGGTTTTATGATCGAATAGCTCATTGCCAGACAGTAAATAGTGAACAATTTGAACATTTAAGATAATTGCCTTGTTGTCTATATTATCGACTGATCTCCTCTTAACTGTACCACCGACCGATCTTGCTTTCACTGACTAGATCATCGTCTGATCATTCCTTCATTGACTGGATCATCATCCGATCTTGTCTTCATTGGCTGGATCATCATTCGATCTTATCTTTATCGACTGGATCATCGTTCGATCTTGCCTTCATCGGCTGCATTATTCTCCAATCTTTCTTTGAGCATAAAAGACGTGTAAATCTGTCTGGGTAATCTCCGTGTGGTACATCTTGGGTAATATTAATGCCGGCGGTACTGTGATTTTCAAGCATCATAATTCTAGTACATCATAATTCAGCATCATAATTCAAAAAGTACTTATTGAAAAAATATTTTCTTATAGTGTTTTGGAAAGCTTTCAACACTAGCTATTAGATTCTGGAATCAAAAGTAGGGTGTTTAAAAAAGTCGATGAGACCTTGATCTGAGACCTTGGTGACGCCACCCAAGATCAAACTGATAACATCAGTAAATAGATATTTTTGTACCCTACAACTTTTGTCTGAAACATTTTTCCGAAAAACTTATTATATTTTATTCTGTAAAATTATTATTATAAAATAATTATATTTTCCGAGATATTTAGGTGTCCCAATCTTTTTGGGATTTGACCTTGGGTGACGTTGTCAAGGTCAGGGCAAGGTCATTTTTAATTTTTTAAATAAAACTCCCTATTTTTTTTTGCATCTTCTCGTAACATACCTCAAGAGCTTTTCAAAACACTATAATAATACACTTTTTCATCAAGGGGCCTTCTCTATCTAGAGAACGTAAAATTGAATGTTTTTCGAAAGTGATATGTAGCTAAACGGGGAAATTAATAGTTTGAGGTTTTTTTTATTGACACTTTAACATAAACTTTACGTATTTGTCGTTTAAATATTATGTCTAATGTTGGGCGATATCTAGAGTGTAATACAATGGTGCCGAAATTTTCGGGATCTCTGCCGTTGTACAAAGAGTAAAATTAGCCCATTTTTGTTCCCGCGATCTTGGAACTAAATTGTGTGCTAAATGATAGCTTATGAAGAGACATTAATCACAACAAATTTTCAAGTTAAGTTCAATAATTTGTCTAAGAGATATAAAAGTACTTAAAGGGTCAAAGTAATTAAAATTCATTAAAGTGTCAACTCATGTTTTGAAACACGTTTATATCTGTCCGATAATTTAAAATATTTTTTTTATATGCAGGGGTTTTGCTGGTTGCTAACAATTTAAAATCAGATTTTCCAAAAAATTCAAAATAGCCAGTTTAATATGGCGGACATATATTTAAAAAATGTTTTAATTTCTATGAAAAATATCTAGGTGTTTTTTCAGTCTCTGATTATAAATCTGAATATAATCCAAATCTAAATTCAGATTATAACAAATAAAAATAATTAATCTAAGATAAGTAATTGAATATGGCTCCGAGATATAAAATATTTAGTATGATAATTGCCGATACGAGCCTGCGCGGTTATTGGTGCGTATAATAAATTTTATAACAAAGTTAAATGATTATATAGATGTTTAGAATTTATATTAATGTAAAGATACATAAAAACGAACGTTTCGATCCCAATGCGGATCCTCTTCAGCGCAACAAAATCGGAACATA
>JANQDE010000250.1:0-73281 GCA_037157785.1 Cephalotes varians | reverse complement strand
GTGCGTGCGTGCGTGCGTGCGTGCGTGCGTGCGTGCGCGCGCGCGCGCGCGCGCGCGCGCGTGTGGGTACAATAAATCGGTGTACGGTGCAAGAGAACTTTTGTGTTCAGACGCGGTAGCTATAAGAAATAACAACGTGTGAGATTTACAGTGTGTCGGCGTGAGTGCACTTACGTATTCGTGCACGGTATTAGCAATAGATCGGTAAAATCGAGACGTGTGTTATTTACAGTGTGTCGGTGTAAGTGCACTTATGTATTCGTGCGTGGTATTGGCAATAGCTCGGCATAATCGAGATAATTACGGTGTATCAGTGCGAGTGAATCTCCCGGATTCGGACGTGGTACAGAGTATCAGAGTAAAAGAATCCCTCGGATTTGGGCGCAATATTTATAGTGTATCGGAGTAAGAGAATCTTCCGGATTCGGACGCGGTATTTACCGAGTACAAGAAAATCGAGCGCGTATCCCGTATCATTTGCACTGTGCCGATGACGCTTTCGCACGCTCGGTTTGTATATGCTCGAAGAGCTCGGTCCGCGTAGCGTATCATGCGTTATCGCGGCGACACAGCGAAAGTGCGCGGTGAGATCGGGCGAGCCGGTTGGCCGAGATAGGTACTGCGCGCGCGACGCACCAGTGAAAATATTCAATTTTGTACGTGGCAGAGTCGGCTTTGGTTGCTTTTGGTTGCTTTCTCGGTGCAGCAAGGCCTGTGCTATGGCCCGCGGTTAGACTTGAAGGCCGAGTACTCTCGGCGGAGATCGAGATATCTCGGAGACGGAATATTCAAAATTCGAAATATCCAAGAGCCGAGTACGCTCGGCGGGGATCGAATACTCTCGGTCCCGAGATCTCTGAAGATTTTCGAGGAAATCGGATTCGGTGCTGGTCGCTAGGCTGTGACTTCTAGGACTGGCTTCTTTTCGCGGTCCGACCCACTTTTATATTCGACTGGCTGCTTACTGCCGTAAATCGGCAAGTAGTTAAACGTATTGTTGGGCTCCCCCTCT
Organism: Cephalotes varians; assembly: GCA_037157785.1. Classification (NCBI taxonomy): domain Eukaryota; kingdom Metazoa; phylum Arthropoda; class Insecta; order Hymenoptera; family Formicidae; genus Cephalotes; species Cephalotes varians. The sequence goes on along the minus strand of JANQDE010000250.1, from coordinate 72,269 downwards.
ATCGGAGATCGGCGCGGAGAGGGGCCCGTAGTCGGTGGCAGTAAGATGGCCGTCGCTCGGATATGTTCGGGTACGGCGGATGATCCCGAACGCGGACTTAGCCGTTATCGCGGTTAAGATTCGGCGCGCCGTGTGGCCCGTGATAACGATGCATCTTTGGCCGAAAAGATGCATCGTTACATCCTTATTAATGGTTATGGATACATTACATATATTAGGATTGGGTATATTTATCACATGATATTGGCCGTATCCAAGGAACCACACAATTGTAATAATGTGACTGCAACAGTCGACAGTTCGAGCACTATTTTCACGTGTACAATAATATTCTGTAACTGAATCTCGTCCTGTTTTAGCTTTATTTATGAATACGAATATGTAGTGGTGTTTTCCACCGAGATTTCATGTAAGCCTTGACCAGCAAAGGATTTTCAACTAAAATTCCATGTATAGTCCTTGTATAGTGTAAGGCAGTTGGATATCAAGGGTTTGGTTCAAACTTTTGCACCAGAAAAGTTCCCTCTTTTTGGTGTTCTGCATAATACGAGATCGCAGTTTTTATTTGGATATGGACCGAGACTGAGGTAATATAAATCATCTATTGTAAGCTGAGGAAATTGAAATTGTTGATTATTTTCTTTATTATCAATTGTTGTATATTCAAGTTCAAGATATGATGATTTAACTTGAGAAAGATTGAATTCCTGAACAACAATTTTCAAACGGTTTGAAATGTTTAATCGAGATTTCATTATATGCGCAATGTCTTCAACTTATGTCACTTAAAATTGGTTTATGGAATAAGTTTAAAAGGGCAAAAGCAATTTGGAGAGCTTCATAATCGTTTGTCATAAAAGTTGCATGATGAGCTGGCAGAGAAAAGATTTGGAATTTCTTTTTAAGTCGACCAAAAACTTGTTCTATTACGCAGCGACATTTCGTGATAAATCTTGAAATATTTGCTTCAATAGTATCAAGTTGACCAAGCCTAGGACAATAAACATGCAATTTCTTGTTGGTAGTTAAGAAATTCACAACATCACAAATACCTCTATCTACTAAAACGATGCCTTCATGAATGGTGTTCATTTCATCTGAATATCTACTGAAACAATCTTGTAATATAGTTGCATCATTGTGAGTTGCGTCTATCAAATGGTCTAAGAACAAAAAGTACCCAACCGTCAGGCGAACAACTCACCATAGGTTTGACGAGTGGCATTTTTTCTGCTCACTCCACAATTGCTTTTGTCCCGCATAATTTTTCATAGATTTTTGTGCAGAACGATAGGTGACATCAAATATACTACAAGTTTTATCATCGGGCATATCAAACAATGTTTTTGCCATTGAAGTATTATGAGCGATCAATACTGAGCGATCGTTGTAATTAATGAATTTTGGAACTAAATTCTTATGAAGATCCTCTCTTGCTAAATTAATGTAATTGGCGATTGTTCGCTCGCAAACTCCAAACAAAAAAGCTAGTTGGTTATTAGAAAGGGCAATACGTAACTTGTACAGAAAAACAACAACATGCTTTGGCTCACAAGTTTTGATGAAACAACAGATTTGCTGGAATTTTTTTTATCATAAGAAAACTATGTTTTAAATGTCTCATCGTTCATAGAATCAATTTTGTCAATATTGAAAAGTTTGTCGTTGTTTTTCAACTCTAGTATACATGAGATCACTGACTATTCTCTGCTCTTCAACACTCACTTCTTGTGAGACTTGTTTGACAAGTGGCCAGTAGTTAGTAATGCCTATTGCACATGCGGGCATTATAGCTAAGAATTTATAATTCATAAGTAGCTCATGGCGAATCATGTTTGGAACTGAAATCAGATTTTCAATATCCTTGCGTTAAACGTACATCAGCTATGGCAATTGATTCCCTTTCGATAAATGAATAAATCAGGCTCGTTTTGATCAGAGGGAAGCGATGGCGATGCAGATTATAACATGTCTAACAGACTTTGCTGTTTGGTAACATATTGCTTACTTCAACTAATTTTCGTTTTTTCGTGTTATAAGTTTGTCGCAAGTTGTTAATAACAAACAATGGATTTGGAATGCTGTCAACAAAATAAAACTTGTCACCTTTCATTCGTTTTTGCTCTTCGCAGCCTAAGCAAGTGATTGAAGTTATATAGTAAAAAACGTTGAAAATATCAAAAGATAAAATAAATAATAAAAAATACTACGAAAGTAAAAAAGAACTAAATCTACAAAAGTAAATAAGAAAAAGAAATTTAAAAGGACGGATTCGAACATCCGATAATCTTGATAATCTAATTTGGAATAGTCCTAAAGAAAACTGTTTGCAGAAGTAGTTCTAAAAAGAACTGATTAGAAAAATTGTTCTGAAAATAAAATCTGCAAGATTGCGATTGAGACTTTTTTGCGAATGCTCCGTTGTTTATGTCGCTAACACAGCAATACTCAGTATCAGTTATTATCCGCAGGCGCAACAACTAACTTCGCCGCAGCAACTACATCTATGCGGCCCGCCGACGGCAGCGGCGATATTAACTTTTTATTTGTTTTATTTTAATTTGTATAATCTAAATTGAGATTTTCAATTAGCATTCTAATATAAACCAGGAGAATCGCATAAAAATTATTCATAAAAATTATTTGATTAGCCAACTTTAATAGATTGAGTACTCACCGAGTACTTCATTTATGATTTATTTTTAAATAAAAATGTTTTTTAATTTTTGATCATCATATTTGATCAGTCATTTTTTCCTGAAAATCTGACTTCAGACTTATAATCAGCGAAGAAACATCTAGATATTTTTCATAGAAACTAAAAGATTTTTTAAAATATATGTCCGCCATATTAAATTGACCATTTTGAATTTTTTTGGAAAATCTTATTTCAAATTCATTGTCAGTAACTAGCAAAAACTCCCCGATACGAAATTTTAAATTATTGGACAGACATAACAATTCATGCTTCAAAACATATGGACTGACGTTTTAATGAATTTTGACTTTAACCTCCCATATCTCTTAAACCAATTATAGGCTCAACTTGAAAAGGAGATGGGCCCATAAGGCGGGTTTTCGGCCCAATCAGAAATCATCGAAAACACGTGGAATACATTGTTTGAAACCATACCAATAATATTCAGTCAATTTTAGCCTAAACGGATACATTTGTACCCCTCCTACCCCTCCCATACCTAGCTACGTCCACTTCACCACCCCCATATTTTGTGAGTAAGAAACGCTGACAAATACAACCTAATGCTTCACAAATAAACAGTTTTGGGCCCAACACTTGGGCCGCCTTATGGGCCCTCCTCCTTTGTTGTGATTAATGTCTCATTATAAGCTATCATTTGACACACAATTCAGTTCCAAAATCGCGGGACCAAAAATGGACCTAAAAAATCATCGATTTTGCAGTCACTCTTTGTGCCTCAATAGAGCTAGAATAAAAAATCAAAATTTTTCACAATTAACAGCTTCTTAACTGCATGAACTAAAAAAGTAAAAAATAATTTTTCACTAAATGATGGCATTGTAAAAAAACATTTTTTTTTCGTTAAAATTTCCGTGCTTTTTCATTGTAAATTAAAAAAACGTTTCGAATTATCAGAAAATTTCTAGTTCATGCAATAATGACATTTAATTCAACCATGCATATCACATTTCATTTGAGTTATTAGTATGAGAGTTTTGTACAACGACGACTTCAAAAACATGGTTTCAAAAAAAATGCGTTTAAAGTTTTAATAACAAAGCAACATAATTTCAAAGCAACATAAAAAAATTCATTTTTTATTTTCAATCAGCTATTCCTGGTCCAAACATTCTTCATGTTCTTCTTAGTACTGAAAATCTTTGTCTTCTTTTACGTGCTAATGCTTCACGGTTCCAATTTAAACATAAGCGCGTTTTGTGCATTGCTCACTTTGATCATAAATAACTTTAATGATCAGAATCTGACAAAATTTGAGATCTTATTCAACACATGTCGACTTATGAAAAAAAAATCGGCTTTTTGAAAATTCTAGACCGGGAAGGGCCCTTAAGTACTTTTCGAGTTATAAGGCTTGAAAGTTATAATACACACACTGTAGAGAGTTTGAAGTCAGAAAATATTAAGGGAGTAACAAATCGTTCTTATCTCTACTGACGCACGCACGCACGCACGCGCGCGCGCGTTATGAAAATTTTTGTGATTTGTATTTTATGAGCATATTTCATTAATAATTTTAATTTTTTAATAATATTATATATAATTTTATTTTTTATTTAGTTGTAATTATTTTTTTGTAGTTTTTGGATATAACGTATAACTTTTCCTTTAATATTTTTCTGTTAAATATTGACCAAACAATTCGAAAAAAGAATAATGAAGCCCTTTTTTGGATTTAAATAATTTGTAAACAAAAAACTTTTAAAGCAATACTTACATATATATATATATATATATATATATATATATATATATATATACAAGATGTCTGAGAACAAATGTACACCCTTTTATCTCGGAAACAGAGCATCTTAGAAAAAAAACGTTTCAGACAAAAGTTGTGAGGTTCTAGATGATCCATTCAGTGATCTAATCAGTCAGACATTGGATGGCGTCACGAAAATCAGAGCGATGTCACATTAAATTTTTTAAAAGGAACCCCCAATTTTTCTTTGTATATTCATATAACATTCACATCTCGAGAGCTTTCCAAAACACTATAATAGAATATTTTTTATTAAGTACTTTTTGAGTTAAAAAACTTGAAAGTTACAGTATCGCCAGCATCAGCATTACCCAAGGTGTACCAAGTGAAGATTACTAATCGAATTTAATTTCGTGTGTGGGTGTGTGCATAATTGCGTACGTACGTGTATGGGGAAGGAAAAGAGGAGTTATATGTACTCAAAGTTACATGTACTCTGTTCTTGTTTGCCAATTGGATTATGTTTGATGATCAATCAGGTCCAAATTGATTGCGTGCATTTTTGCGTACTTAGCATTACCCAGGATTAACGACGTGGACGTGACGAAAATGTCGTCCCATTAGGGTGCTTGATTAACGTGAGTTCACTCGCCTTTCACGTTCGGGGTGCTTGATTAACGTGAATCCCATAGCCTCTCATGGTCGAGATGCTTGATTAACGTGCATCCTCTCGCTTCTCACATTCGGGGTGCTTGATTCACGTGAATCCCATAGCCTCTCATGGTCGAGATGCTTGATTAAGGTGCATCCTCTCGCCTCTCACGTTCAGGAATGAATGAGTGTATGTTTTGTTAAGCTAAAACTAAATGTTCAAAGTGAGCACAATTCTCTGCGAAGCAAGCATCTACTCTATTTTGAAAGCAATTAATTACTCGAAGAATTTCCTCAGCACGTAAGGATCGAATTGCTTCACTTATTCGAATCATATTGTCCCTCGTAGTCAGACGTTCGTGACGGACCAAGTATTTTATCCTTCCCCAGAAATAATAATCAAGGATGGTGAGATCTGGTGATCGGATCGTATTTGCCTATCCACTTGTTGGAAAACATAGCATTTATTGTCGCATGAGCAAATCACAATGTATGCGACGGACATACATCTTGTTGGAACTACATGTTCAGCCACAATTGCAGAGGAAGGTTTTCTAGTAAGACAGGAAGATCTGTCAAGGCGGAATATCTATCACCTTTAGATTTTCGTCAAAGAAAACAGGACCTACGATTTCATTTCCAATAATGCGACACCAAACATTGACTTTCCTAACGGTTTGATGATCTGTTTCTTTCAACCAGTGAGGATTAATTCGTGCCCAATAACAAGAGTTCCAAGTATTAACAGATCGATCACTTTTAAATGTACATTTGTCAGAAAATAAAATTTTTTAATAGAAATCATGTAAATGCCGTCTTATCAAGTTACAAAATGTAAATCTGTATCAAAAATCGTTATAATTCAACGCTTGATGACAGACATTCTGTAAGGATAAAACTTGTTATTTTTTAAAATGCGCCAAACAATGTCACTAACCAGACTAACCAGAATTTCGTTTTCGTCGCCTTAAGGAATCATAAGGGTTCAATTCTGTGTGTCATCTTCGATGCAAGAATTTCTGTTGTTCTTTTATCCCTAGTTGGACGATGGATCTGTGTAGCCTTGTTACATTGAGGCTGAATGATACCTTTAATTTTGATTCGTTTAGCTAAACGTGAAAAAACGTTTTGCGAGTGGAGTCCAATCAGTATAACGTTCCCGCCACAATCTTTCAGCTGTAGCGAATGTACCTCGACTCTCAAATAAACTTAGACTAGTAAAGAGGGTCGGATTTTTGTTGCGCGATTGATATTAACATGATAATTATTGAAGAAGTAGGTGAGAAGTTTGAGGGAGTTATTGTATCACTCGTGTTGAGTCACAGTAGCATCAATCGTGTAAGTCGCTCCGTGTATCTCGTTACAAAAAACATTCCATATTCTTCTTAATAATGTATTGTGTGCACGCCGTGAAAGATCACGGCGTGTTGTTTTCGCGCCGTTGCTTTATTAGTCTAGGTTTATTTAGCCATATTTTATTCCAATGAAGAAATATATGATATACTGCTAATTTTAGGTGAGTGTCGAGGTACATTCGCTAGAGCTGAAAGATTGTGGCGGAAACATTATCCTGATCGGATTCCTTACTCGCGAAACATTTTTTCATGTTTTGCTAAACGAATCAAAATTAAAGGTGTCATTCAGTCTCAACGTAACAAAACTATACAGATCCGTCGCCCAATTAGGGATGAAAGAACAGTGGAACTTCTTGCATTGACAGAATTGAACATTTATGATTCCTTAAGACGACGAGAACAAGATTCTGATGGATTAGTTAATCGAGACATTATTTGGCGCATTTTAAAAAATAACCAGTTTTACCTTTAAAATATCTGTCCATCAAGCGTTAAATTATAACGATTTTCGATAGAGACTTGCACTTTGCAACTGGATAAGACAGCAACCACATGATTTCCATTCGAAAATTTTATTTTCTGATGAATGTACATTTAAAGTGATGGATCTATTAATATTTGGAACTCTCGTTATTGGGCACGAATTAATCCTCACTAGTTGAAAGAAATAGATCATCAAACCGTTTGGAAAGTCAATGTTTAGTGTAGCATTATTGGAAATCAAATCGTAGGTTTCCATATTTTCTTTAACAAAAATCTAAACGGTGATAGATATTCCGCCTCGATAGTAATGACAAATCTTCCTGTCTTATTAGAAAATCTTCCTTTGCAATTGCGCCTGAATATGTAGGTTCAACAAGATGCATCCGTCGTATACATCGAGACTTGCTTGTGCGGCATTAAATGCTATGTTTCCTAACAAATGGATAGGCAAATTCGATCCGATTATCAGATCTCACCGTCCTTGATTATTATTTCTGGGGAAGGATGAAAGACTTGGTCTATCACGAACGTTCGATTATGAGGGACAAATGATTCGTAGAATAAGTGAAGCAATTCGATCTTTACGTGCTGAGGAAATTCTTCGAACAATCAATTGCTTTCGAAATAGAGTAAAGATGCTTGCATCGCAGAGAATGGTGCTCACTTTGAACATTTAGTCGCTTAACAAAACATACACTCATTCCTGAACGTGAGAAGCGAGAGAATGCACGTTAATCAAGCATCTCGACCATGAGAGGCTATGGGATTCACGTGAATCAAGCACCCCGAATGTGAGAGGCGAGGGGACTCACGTGACTCGAGCATCCCGAACGTGAGAGGCAAGGAGACTTACGTGAATCAAGCATCTCGAACGTGAGTGACGAGTGAACTCACGTGAATCAAGCACCCTAATGGGATGAAATTTTCGTCACGTCCACGTCGTTAATCCTGAGTAATGCTAAGTACGCAAAAACACACGCAGTCAATCTGGACCTGATTGATCATCAAACATAATCCAATTGACAAACAAGAAGAAACAGAGTACATGTAACTTTGAGTACATATAACTCCTCTTTCCCTTCCCCATACACGTATGTACGCACGTATGCACACATACGAGATTAAATTCGATTAGTAACCTCCCAAGTAATAAATGATACCGGTAATAGTGTGATCGGCTGCCGCGCCGTCCTTTCGACCTACGTTTAAGATTTATTGCGTATCTCTCTCTCTCTCTCGCGTATAGTCACCACAGCGCAGTCACTTGTGCGCTATACGATATATCGTTCTTATGTTGTACTGTATTTTAAATGTAACTTCGTGCGATTACGCGAGATCTGTGCGTCGTGCTGTTGAGAGGCTTTAGACCTCGCTCTTACTAAAATCTTCCGGATAAAGCCACGGGCTGTCGAAATCTTATTGCACGGGACGGGGCGAGCGCCGTCAAGGTGTGAGCTCTGATTGTATTTCTGGCGTCCTGCACTGTGCTAGAGCGCGTCGAATGAAATCCTGATCGTCCGCTAGAATCAATATCAAGTCGAGACGGATGACCTAACGGCCCCGTTGCGAGGGCGCAATGACCGCTGATCACCAAAGCCTGTACGGACCGAAGTAATCGTCGAATACAATCCTTATTATTTCATTGTTAAACTGCTTGCCTTATTTATTCGCAACCTCTCTCGCCTCTCTGGATTTCCGGTCCGCATACCAAACCGCCCCTCTGCCAATTCCGTGGCTGAGTTGCCATGGCTATCGGGACCGTTGCGACTCGCGGCTTCCGATAAGATTCCGTATTCTATAGCTAGCACAAATTCCGCGTAAGAGAGGCACGCTCTCTCGTGCCTGGCGCCCAACTCTTAGGAGATTCAATTAGAGACATCGTTTTCGAGAATTTCGGAAATCGCGAGCTCGCGGCGAAGCTTGCCCGTCACTCGTGAGTGCGGTCGCAGTACATTGTATGAATCGGCGCAATCTCACGAAGGAAATGCGTGCGGCGTAATATCGTCGGCTTCGCGGTTGACGTGATTGATCCTGACGGGCAGTGTAACGTAGCGGGCCGCGGGCCGATCGCGGAATAGGCCGCGATGTTTGAGCACGTAGCGCGAGCTTGCTCGGCGTACAGTTAGCGCGTCTCGAAGGCACATTGGTCGGCGTGATCTTCAATTGACGAAAACCGTGTGCTATGACGCGCGCCTAACGATGGTCATTTGAATGAGTATCAGGACGCTTTTGGAGGACATTCGCGAGAACAGAGTATGCTCGACAGGGAACGCGTACTTGCGATCTTGGATTTGTAACTTGAGGGAGATCGAGTATTCTCGACAGAGAACAAGAACTCGATCTTGGTATTCGGAGTGCTAGGAAATCGAGTACTTTCGACAGAGAACGAAAACGCTCGATCTCGTTATTCGGAGTGCTAGGAAGTGGAATACGCTCGACAGAGAACGAGAACGTTTGATCTCAGTATTCAAAAGTGCTAGGAAGTCAAGTACACTCGATAAAGAACGAGAACATTTGGTCTTGATGTTCGACAGCACTAGGAAATCGAGTACGCTCGATCTCGATATTCGGAAGCGCTAGGAAGTCAAATACGCTCGACAGTGATCGAGAACACTCAATCGCAGCGGTTTTCAGTATGGACGGATCACTAGGATTCGGTTTCTAGGATGGATTGGCGGTCCTAGTCGTGTAGATCGATCTGCTTTTATACCCAGGCAATCGCTGACTTCCGCGAATCGGCAGCTATTGATCAAACAGCTGGGCTCCCTCCCTGAGCGCTCGGAATTAGTGAAAGAAGTGACGGCGGCGCGACTTCGGCGCGCTTCAGGCCGGCGGGGTTTGGGTCCGAATTGGACTTGACCGTTAACGATGGCCTCGCAATGTTCGGAGTAAATACATGTATTATCGGACATAGCTAGGGCTAGTAACGATGCTTTCAGAAAGTATTGTTATGTAACGATGCACCCCGAAGTAGCATCGTTCCTATCCGAACACCTGCTGGAAGAACGTCCTGCCTTCAGGACGTTACGGCGCACGAAATATCTTTTGCCGCTCCGAAATTCAACGAAGCTATGAAGGAGCCCGAAAAACCACGAACGCCGCCGATACCCCCGCTCCGCATTACCCGCATCGGGTGGGAAAAGTCGATAACGAACGAATCTGAGAAATGCCGGAAATCCTCGAACACGCGATTTCTTTTGTATAAGAAGAGGATCTTTTTAATGAGAAATCACTTCGCTCGCCGGCCAGCATCCCGATCCGCTGAGTCTGCGATTCCGAGCCCGCTCCGCTTCCTAGAGCAAACGAGCCTTCGACAAAACCAAGGGGTAGAGCGTTCTCTGCCTCTGTCGAGCGTTCTCGACAGTCGACTGCTCAAGCCGTTCCTCTCCAAGCCTTCGACGAAACAAGGGGGTAGAGCGTTCTCTGCCTCCGCCGAGCGTTCTTGGCAGTCGACCGCTCGATCCTAGCCTCCAGGAACACGGCAAGAACCATGGGATTGAGCATTCTCAGCCTCCGTCGAGCGTTCTCGGCAGCCGTGCTTTCTTGCACTCCCGCCTGTTCAAAATCGATGAATTCCGCGCTCCGCGCTCGCATTCACTCGCGCCACGCACGCGCCGAAAATACGACCGTCAAAGAAACGTACGCCCACCTCTCAGCAATGCTGAAGTGAATTTGGCCCATTGATCATACATCGATTCCGGCTCCCGATATCTGGCGCCGCTCTGCGAATCGCCTCAATCGACAGTTAGACGGCTACGCCGTTCGAAACGCACCGTTATAAATATCACACGCTAGATTTATCATTACGCCGCTAATTATCGTTTCTGGAATCTACCTCGTCTGTCTTTCTGTAATATATGCGCTCTGTGCATTATAACGCACCCGTTCTGTCTTTCTGTAATATACGCGCTCTGTGCATCGTAACGCATTCGTTCTGTTTTTCTGTAATATACGCGCTCCGTGCATTGTAACGCACCTGTCCCGTCAGTTTTGTAATATACGCGCTCTGTTCATTGTGACACACTCGTTCTGTCAGTAATCTATGTCCTTTTCGCGTTTTCTTTTTGTCTTGAATAAATCAATCTGTGTTACACAACTGCTAGTCTTTTTTCTTCTCTCCGACCGCTTTCGATCCCTGACCATGATCCACGAGCCAGTCCGCGCTATCGAAAGCCCGGTTTCATTTCATGTTACATATAAAAACATATAAAAACAATAAAAATTATAAATAACGTGGACTTCCACATCACTCTTGAGGTTCCACTTTTGGCGCGTTAGGTTTTTTAAAATGGACTTTCACTTGGAGCCATATTCTACCACATTTTCTAATCTATTTTTTCGAAATGTAAGGCTCAACAGACGTATTGAAGTCATATTACGTAAGAGCACACGCAGATGAAAAATTACATCATCGTGTAACCGTGCGCAATATGTCCACAATCTATCATATTTTCAAAGCATATGCTCGAAATAACCCTTTTTCATCCTTTCACAAAATAGAGCTCTTTTCAAAATTGCGCTACGTACTCGGCGCAAGATCTGTGAACTTATTGTACGGTATTGCAAGCTCATACAATTCCGTTTTTTAGATCTTCAGTAGTAGTGAGTCGCGTTGCCTAAATTTGCTGTTTAAGATGATTCCAGAAATAAAAATAATCCAATTTCAAACTTTACATGTCATTTTCTGGCTGAGTTTTTAATACCACGATGATTGTGCGCTATTAGATCGTCCTAATGATTTCTTCTATTTGCTCTCTTTTTATGTTCGTTTTGTACAAAAAAAATTAATGATATAATATTTAAAATGATATTACCATAAAATTTTATAAATGAATCTGTATTTGAATATTTGAGAGAAATTGATCATTTTTTTGCAGCTTCAACTGTAGCTTCGTAGAAAATATGTGGCTTGGCTACTTTTGCTCTGGGAATTTTGAAGCATGAACTTGAGTGGCTCCCGTTTGATTACATTGCAATTGCCCACAGTTCCAATTGACCATGTTACAACTGATCACGTTGCAATTGATCACGTTGCGGTTGCCCACGCATTGCAATTTTCCACGTTGCGTTTGAATACCCCAGGTAGCAAGCATTCGTCACTTTGACGTCATTTACTGATCATGTTTGTACAAATAACGTCATATGACACAAAAATGACTATTATTTTAAATGATGCTATATTGACGTCATTCCATCATGTCATTATGACGTAATATTTCAGTCATACTTCTTGATTAACATACATACAAGGTCATCGAAAAGTATCGGACCCCTCTAATATCTTCAGTTAGAATGTATTTTGGAAAAAATGTCCAATAACAAAGTTGTATGGTTTCAAGCGAGGAGTAAGATGATGACCTTGACTTTGATCTTGACCATGTCCTTTAAGGTCATTTCAAGGTCAACCTTATTTTTTTAAATGGAAATCCCCTACATTTTACTGCATATTTTTATAGCTTATCTCGAGCTTTCCAAAACACTATAATAAAACATTTTTTCATTAAGTATTTTTTGAGTTATAAAGATTTGAAATTAACAATTTGTTGTGTAAGTGGCGTGTGATTCCGGCCAGTTAAGGCAAGAGTGGTGTGTGGGTCCGGCCAGTTAAGGCAAGAGTGGCGTGTGGGTCCGGCCAGTTAAGGCAAGAGTGGTGTGTGGGTCCGGCCAGTTAAGGCAAGAGTGGTGTGTGGGTCCGGCCAGTTAAGGCAAGAGTAGTGTGTGAGTCCGGCCAGTTAAGGCAAGAGTGGCGTGTGGGTCCGGCCAGTTAAAGCAAGAGTGGCGTGTGAGTTCGGCCAGTTAAGGCGAATTTCATTCCAATTTGTCAGCTTGGAAAAAATATTCAATTGTATCAAACAATTCACAACAAATGTTCAAATTGTTGCCCTTCAACAGCCTGGCAATGTGCCAATCTGTTATAAACAGCTGAAACCGCATTCCGGTACGTTTCCGGCGATATTAGTTCTATCTCTCGAGTTATTCTCCCTCTTAAATCATCTAAATCTTGAGGCTTGGTGGCATAAACTTTACTTTTCAAGTATCCCCACAAAAAAAGTCAAGTGGGGTCAAGTCCAGAGATCGAGGTGGCCACTCAATATGACCTCTTCGCCCTATCCATCTGTCCTGAAAGACCTCATTCAAATATTGACGGACAATGACACCATAATGAGGTGGAGCTCCATCCTGTTGGAAATAAATTTCATCCATATTTCCACCAGCTATATCTCGAATAGCTGTAACAATTTGTTCGCAAAGCATGACTGTGTATACCTGTGTTATCAAATTGCCTTCAATGAAGAAAGGGCCAACTGTACCATTAAGAATACCAGCCCATACGTTAACTTTTTGTGGATATTGGATATGATTGTTTCTTTTCCAGTGAGGATTAACGTCACTCTAGTACCTACAATTGTGTCTATTTACATTTCCAGTCAGTTCAAATGTTGTCTCATCAGAGAAAACAACATTATTAAGTAATAGAGGATCGTCGACAATCATCTCCATCGTAAGATCACAAAATTCGATGCGTCTATCAAAATCGTCTTCGGACAACTCTTGGCACAAATGGAGTTTGTATAGATGCCATTTATTCAATTTCAAAATTTTACTGACAGATGCATGACCGATTTCGTGTTCTTGTGCAACGCGATTGAGGGAAATATGGGGATTTTCAACGAAAAACTGTAAAACATCTAATGCCTTATCATTATTTGGTGCTGTTTTACGTCTATCAGATCTTGAACGGCTTTTAACGCTACCAATGTCCTCGAAACGTTGAATAGTACGGATTACAGTACTTTTAGAGATCCAATTATTTTCATTCCGAAAATTTTCATTAAATAATCACGTTACTGTTTCATACCTTCTTCGTTGATCTCCCCATCCTGGCATCATTAACAGTGTTATTCGATCTTTTTCAGAAAGCTCCGCCATTCTTAATTAGAGCAAAGAAGAATTAATCAGGTAAGTGATAGGAAATTGATCTAAATAATTAAGTAGAGAAAAATAATTATTAAGTGTTGGTCTAACTATTAATTTGTTTATTTCAACCAGCACTAGCAAAAAGCTCGTTGAGCAACTGAAAATCTAATAGATCAATTAATAATTTACGAAAAATTTCTGGGCTATTGGAAACAAAAGTGAAGATATTTGAGACAATCAATTGAAGCGCAATGGCTTCTTTTGTTACAGAAAAAATTTTTGGAGCTGTTTGTTTTCGTCCACGAGGTAACTRCTGCTCGCTAAGAAGAAGATAGCACTGCATCAAAGATTAAAATCAGTGATCCGTATTGTTTGCTCAAGAGCTCGTACATTGGTGCCTGCGAAAGTGAGAGAATAAAGATCGGCCCCGCCAACGCTTTCGGRCAGATTCCCGCTAACGCCTTCGGACATCWCGCATTCGAGCAACTTCTCGCGATCACCTTCGGGCAGTTTTCCGCCGTAGCCTACTAGCATAACCGCTTGAAGCCGTAYAAYTTTGCTWTTGGACATTTTTCCAAAATGCATTCTTACTGAAAATATTAGGGGGATCCGATACTTTTTGATTATTGTATTTTTTTTTAACCAATTAATTGGTCTCATTATTCTGTGCATGAAAGTATTAAGGTTATGATTACTGAAAACTAAATAATATTTTACAAGATATTTTAAAACACAACAATTAATTAAATAAAGCACCAAACGGTCAAAGCTAGGTCTTCGTGCTGAAATTTCTTATGTGAATTTGTATACATATCTTAAGTTCAACTGCGCGCCGAATAAATTTTCGGTCTTGAAACACAATCTTAAGATGAACAAGGATAGTAAATCACACTATTAAATTGATAATCAACGATGCTAATAAGCATCTCAATCCCTTATTCCCCCCGAATATTATAAAGAATTTGTTGCGAAAAATAACACCTCAGCCAGGGATCGAACCTGGAACCTCTCGACTTTCCGGGGTGAGCGTCTTATCTTCTCGACCACTGAGGCATATGGTGATACAAGATATTTTACATTTTGTGTCAAAAAATTGTTAAATTCAAACCTTTATAACTCAAAAAGTACTTAATGAAAAAATGTTTTATTATAGTGTTTTGAAAAGCTCTTGAGATAAGCTATAAAAATATGCAATAAAATGTAGGGGGTTCCATTAAAAAAAATAAGGTTGACCTTGAAATGACCTTAAAGGACATGGTCAAGATCAAAGTCAAGGTCATCATCTTACTCCTCGCTTGAAACCATATAACTTTGCTATTGGACATTTTCTCCAAAATGCATTCTAACTGAAGATATTAGGGGGGTCCGATACTCTTCGATGACTCTATATAATAATTTTGATTTTATATACTTTGATTTTTCATTGAATGATATTGACGCAATGAAAATGCTATTTGTAAGAAAGAAGTTAAAGATTATTGATTATTAAATTGAATAGACAACATGAAACAGCTAGAGTAATAATCAAATAATTAAATAGTAAACATTGACATTATTTGTTGCCATTTGACGTCACAATGATAACAAATGATATCAATAACTTAATTAATTACTACGTTCTAGGAATTATAATGCATATATAAATTAATAAATGTGAAATAAAACATCAATTATAGGATTCAAGAAAAAGATATATTTAATTAATATGTATAAATACATATAAACAGGTAATATATTTTATCACTTATGATTAGGAAGTAAATAGGAACTTAAAAATCAAATTACACAATAATTTAAATACTTCAAATATAACTGAAACTTCACCATATTGCACTTACATAAACTAAGTCGTTAATACGCGAAACATACTTAGATAAGGCGCTGTGAGATCAATCTTTAAAAGTATATATTTCAAGAAAGTAATATAATACTGAATTGACACAAGATATTTTCCTACAAGGAAACAATGTTTTAACATTTTACAGAGTTAACATGAAAATGTTAGCAAATATAATTTAAAATCCGAAAGTAATAAATAACATTAATTTTATCTGAATTACAAAAAAATAAAAAATGCACATGTATACAACATAACAAAGAACTTTAAAAGGATGTAAACTATAAATTGTCTTCATCAACATTTTTATTTTCTTTATTTTTTATCCTGTCTGAAGCATGTTTTAATCAAGTTTTAATTGCTGTTTCAATGTCAGTTTCTGTACTTGAAGATGATTTCATTTGAACAGCACCTATTTATATAGAAAAGAAGAAAACAATTTTATATCACTAATAAATTAATTAATAATTAATAATATCGATACACTTACAAACTATCACAGTTTTCAAAAGAAATTTCCCAAAACCTTCTTTATTCTTTTGACCTGCAAAGTTGAAGTTCTTGGCGAATTCATTTGCAAGAATGTGTTTTAAAATTCTATTAGTTCTTGAGGTAATAGTGTTACCTTCTAATGTTGATAAGTACAATGACTGTAAAACAATATAAAAATAGAGAAATACATGTATTTATATAAATATGCTTTATATATGTACATACACATATATATTTTAATATATAAATTAATTCATATCACAGTGTTTTGATTTTCGCGAGAGCTTAAATAATTTTCTAAAAGTTGTAATTTTTCACGTGTTTTCAATTCAATAGGAAATTCAATAGGAAAATCATCAGGAATAGAAGCTATGCCACTTTTTAATTTTAACATACCATATATTTCTTTCATCTGTTCTCTCATTTTTTTTATCTCAATAAAAACTTGTTCTAAAATTTTAAGTATAAAAGATAAATAGTGTTAAAGGAAATGACAATGATATAAAAAGAACGAAATATGATTTTTTTTTATTTTATAGAACAAAGATACACACCGGCAAAAGTATGCAAATGTGATCCTCTGATCTATCCAATTGTTTATCAAATGATGAGTTTAATGATTCCGACTGACATTGAGTCGTAATGTGTGTAGGAACAATAGTGGGTGACAATGGTATTGCGGCTTCGTATGGCACAACTGTTTCATGTAAGAAACCTATCGGCTGCGATGTTTTAGAAGAAATGCTGGATGTGGAAGTAGAAGAATTCAGATGCATGACTTGCTGTGCTAAACAGTCTGATATATAATAACAGATTTAAAAAAATATATTAAAAATAAAATTTAAAAAATATGATATTAATTGACAAATTGTACTTCATTTTTACCTTTTCCTACAGAATTATGTGATATAAATTGTGGCGTGACTGGTTTCTTTTGTAATGCTTTAGCTGAAAAAATAATTTGGTTATAGCTTCTTTGAGTACAAAAAAGCTCCTCTTTAACAAAGAAATAAGCAAAGATAGGTAAGTTTAAAATCAATCATACAAGTTTATAGAAGTGATATAATTGAAAATTATTTTTACGTGTTTTAATTTTTGGTAGTAGATGAAAATAAGTATTATCGTTACTGTCTACTTCACTTGATATATATTTTGAATTTCGTTTACGGCTTCTTTTCTTTATTTGGTTCTTATTGTCTTCCAATGCAGATGATTGTACATCTGAAAATTCTTCACATATTTTCAGTTTTCTGTTTGCTGTGTCAAAATCATCTAATAAAAAATAAGATTATTAAAAACAATAACTAAAGAAACATAACCTAATTTTATGCATAAATATTCATTAATCATGTATAGCAATAAGAATTGTAATGATATTACATATAGTATTACATATTGTAATGATATACATATATTACATATATAAGTGACAAAAAGCGATTATGATAATAAAATAATATATAGATATATATGTATAGCCTACCATAAGAAAAAAAAATTCGTTCGACTTGACATAATGTCCATGTATAGTCTTTTGGTTCTTCTCCAACCAAAAGTGCCTTTTTAAATCATACACTAGTATAAGAAATTTGTCGTCCGATGGCGCTGTGATGTCGCTTGTCACAGCTGTCATGCGCTCCGACCGTAATAGCGTCTGGAGTAGGCCACGTGTTGCCGGAAATGAGATCAGCCCTAGAATGTCCTGGAGCGCTCTAGAATTATCTGTCTGATAATCGATCTTCCGCCCAAAATCACGTCGAACACTCCTGTTCGAGCCGTCGGGACGATAGGTAGTCCGTGGCCGATGTACCACGTAATCGTGAAGTGGCAAATCGCTAGTCGTGTCGAGTCGGAGCAAAACCGGGAAACCGGAGCCGTTCCGTTGATTACTTGGGGACATTCCCTATTCAGTAATAAAATGTTGTTCTCTCTAAATAACGTGTAGAAGTGTTTGATCCTAACAGCCGTCCCGGCGTCAAGTGACCCGCTAACTGTTCTCGCCGGAAAGACAATTCCTATCCCGGCGTTAAGTGACCCGCTATCGCTAACTGTTCTCGCCGGAAAGACAACGTGTGAAAGTTAAGTCGAGTCGAAGATTAATTATCCAATCGGGTAGTAACTTTACACTAGTTTTGTACGGTGGCCACCAAACTTCTTTTTTTCGAGGTGTAAGCTATGTATAATGAATCAAAGCAATTGCTCCTAATACTTGTTCAGCACTGTCATCAGTAGCGAATTCAATACCAACGAAAGCCATATTCATACTGTTAAAAATAGAGGTTAGCAAACAAGAAATTAATTATTTAATTAGAAATTGATTTCACTAACAGGTATCTATATTATTGTTTTTTTCTTTCCAGCAAGAGACAGTGTAACACAGTGATCATCTCATCTTTCTTTAACATTGTCAAACAACACTAAGGGCCATTCTATAATAAGCCATAAGTCATAAATCAGAAATCAGAAGCAATAAATTGACCAATCACAGACAAATGTGAAAAAAATACTTGATTATAATTGATCAATTTATTTGCTTTTGACTTCTGATTTATGACTTATTGTTGTAGGCCACACTACGTAATAGGTATCAGGTTAAGTATTATTATGTAATATTTCATCAGATAATTACTACATAACATTTCAACCACGGGTTTTATAGTTTAGTTAATGCTTGTTAGTTTCGCTCACAAAGACTTGAATTCAACGCAAGGATCCAGTTAGCGATTAGTAGGCGATATACGATAGCGCGCCCGAGGACGCGCTGGCCAAAGGTCGCACGCGCGGCCGAAAAGATGCAATGGTCCGCATTGCACTTTTCGGAAATCTGATATCGTTCGATTCGTCAATCACGATTGATTAGTTGAGGTATGAAAGCCGGTGTCAAGCGTACATCAGAGAGTTATCCCGAAACGTGTTGCGACCGAAGGCTCTGCTCGGCAGAGCACCACGTGTGCATACTTATAACTTAAAAGTAAGGGTGAATCAAGGTGTAAACCGAGCAGTTTAATAAAAGTGTAATTAGTTTACCACTACTATGACTACTAATTTAATTGAAAGAGTCAACTCCTTCTCGACGTCCCTCCTAGCGGCATCCAAAAGATCCCACGGGATAACATTATGGCTTATTGTAGAAGGCCTCTTAAAGATGTAATGATTCATTATGTTACACTATCATTTGTATCTCTTGCTGGAAAACACTTATGTAATGTATGAAATAAACCGGTATTTACAATTATGATGCAATCAATATAATAATTGTCTCCGCGTATTCTCTTTTCATGATGATACTCGTGCCATTAACTGGTTTATCCATCCACATGGAGACCTGGAATGCTGATTGAGGTGGTAGGGATAGAGACACGCGTGGAGTGAGAGGCAGATAATAGCACGAATTTCCTTCTCTGTCTATCAAAGCCAATCAGACTTTGGTGGGGGCCTGATTGGCTGACATTTGGTGAATACCATACAAACCTAATGCACGATTCAGGAAGGCTTTTTATTGGAGAAGAATCAAAAGAGGATATATGGAAATTATGTCACATTGAGCGAATATCTTTTTCCTGTGGTAAACATTTAGCGAATACAAAGTAACATGTAACGTATTTGTTAGGTGTAATTTTCATTTAACAATATAACTAGTTGTTTTTTTATTAGAGAATACAAAAAAACTTTTTTTGTACTCAAAGAAGCTAACTTAATTATCATTTTTTCAGTTAAAATACAAAAGAAACCCGTAATATCATAATTTATATTCTGTAACTCCGTAGAAAAAGGTAAAAATAAAACAAAATTTGTCACTTAAGCTTTATGTTTTTATACTTTTATTTTTAATCTGTTATATATATTATAGACTTTACCACAGTAAGTTACGCACTCGGATTTTTTTATTTCTACATCCAGCACGTCTACTATTAAAACGTCACAGGATATGAAGTCATTTATGTCAAATACCGTCATAACATTGTCATCTACTGCTACAAACATCCTACAAAGTCTCACAAGTCAGAATCTTTAAATTCATCATTTAATAAACATTTTGATACATTTTAATTCATTCAGAGAATCACATTCGTGTACCTTTATTGGTATTTATTTTGATAATTTGAAAAGATTATTTTCTTGTTAATATTATTTCCTTTAAAAATATGTTAAAAAATAAACATAAAAGTAAAGAATTTGTCGGACAACGTCAACAATATCGAAGAATATTGAAAGTTGTAAACAGTGTAAACAATCAATTTGCTGCTGTTTCCAATAGACCGTCTAATATTAATAATTCAACTGATACGTTAAACATTACATATAACGTTTTATCATGTAATACTAATGTAATTATAGTTAATAATAAATAGGTAATAATGAAAATACTCTTGAAAAGATTATTACCTGTTCAGACTTACAATACGATAATAATGTTATTAATGCTGTATCTAATTGTAGTGAATCTTTAAACAATTCCTCGTATACCGATGTAAATAGTCAAAACTTATTATCAGAGTATAATCAAAATAGTCTTGAAGATAAGTTAGCTAACAATAAATAAGCCATCGAAAGACATATATCGCATTTAGCTTTAACAGATCTCTTGTTTACTGTCACCTTATCAGCCTGAATTACATTCTCGTACGTTATTACAACTATTTCTACGTTATTACTGCTATTTCTACAATGGCAGTGTCCTCGAATCGGATCACGCGGGAGTATCAACGGCGATCGGCCGAGGCCTCACGCCACTCTGACACGCTTGGCTCTAGAACACCGTGACCGCCGGGGCACGAAGCCCTCGGGGCACGCGCTCCGCCTAACCGAGTAAGTAAGGAAACGATGAAAGTAGTGGTATTTCACCGGCGATGTTGCCATCTCCCACTTATGCTACACCTCTCATGTCTCCTTACAGTGCCAGACTAGAGTCAAGCTCAACAGTTTACAAATTAGAAACTGGAAAATTATGTTATTTAGGCTTAACCAATGCTTTGAATATTTTATTATCACAAAAAGACATTCAAGGATATTTGAAACCTGATGAAGTATTAAAAATTTGTTTTAATATAGATGGTACTCTATCGTTTAAAAGTAACAAGTTACAACTAAGGCCTATTTTAGGACTTATTAAAAATTTTCCTAGTGTTCCGTTTGTTGTTTCAATTTTCTGTGGAACGTCAAAGCCAAAACTTTTAAATATTTTCTTGGCAAATTTTATAGACGAATTAAATGTATTATTACAAAATGGATTCACTTTCGACGGAAATATTTTGAAAGTTGAAGTCCATAGTTTTGTGTGTAATGCGCCTGCTCGTGCTTTCTTAAAATGTACAAAGTTACATTCAGGTTATTCGTCATGTGATAAATGTATTGAACCTGGAGAATATTATAAAAACAAAATTGTTTTTATGAGCGAAACAGCTCCATAGCGCACAAGTGAATCTTTTCAAAAACAATTAGATGATAACTGTGGCGGTCGCCAAGACCGCACAGATGTCGGGGGCGCCTGTCGTAAGGCAGCCCGCGAAGAAACATGCCGAAATAACGCGCAAGCAGGCGCGCGGCTTTTCTCGCAAACACCGCGAGACGCGAGCTTTTTCGAGAGCGCGGAAATTCGCGAGGCCGTGACGCCAAACAAACAACAGAGGACGCGAGTGGTATTCTTTCTCGGAAGAGAGATTTGACCAGGAAGAGTATAAGAAGCCGCGGCAAGCTACACGGGAGCACGGATTACCGTGCATCATTGTAAAAATGAATTGTACGGTTTAGAATTTGCTGTTTGCAATGTCTTTTAACACATATATGTGACGATGTAGAAATTTATGGTTTTTTAGATGAATATTCATTATTTCTATTTGAAAATTACCTCGGTCATTTAAAAAAATTAATAAGAACTTCTACTAATCCACTGCAACAAATACATTGTCGACTGCATGAAATAAATTCTTCTTTGTTAAAATTCAAGGAACATAATTTTAAAAATCCTGACAGAGCTAAATATTTCGTCGATATGGAATATAAAAATGGTCTGTTATTAAATAATTTCTGTGAATCGTGCAAACAATATAAAAAAATTACTTTTTCAAATTTACGATTTTCTATCAATCAGTATAGCAAATCAGTTATTGTATGCTAAGGGGTGATACGAAAATAATAGAAATACATAATATTATAAAAACAAAGAAAGGCGATATATTTCTTATTGAGAAGTACTTCATTGAATATTTACTTTTATATCTATATCCATGTTATTCGTCATTACTTGACATATATGTTGTCAAAGATTTAAGTGATTTGAAAGCATGGTCTATTAATCTCATCAGCAGCAAATGTATTTGTATTACCTAATATTGATGATAACAATAGCTTTATTTCTGTGCCAATCATACATAATTTTGTAATGATGCATCCCGAATGCATCGTTACTAGCCTCCCCACACCGAGCGTTATAATTACTCGCGCCGTATAACCGCGTGGCCGTTAACGGCCAAGACCGAATCGAGCCTGAACGCCGCTGGCCCGAAGCCGTCGTCGCCGCTGCCGCCGAGCGATCGGGGAAGGAGGTCGGCTTAAGCGCGAGCCGGCTGCCGATTCGCTTCAGTCGGCCCGAAACCGTATAAAAGCGGGCCGACTCGCACACTCTAGACCGCCGACCTGTCCTAGCGACCTAGCTCCTAGATCCGTCCGCAGCATCCTAAAGTAGTTAGCCATTGAGTGTGCTCAAGCGCAGTCGAGAATACTCGACATCCTGATCCACCATATCCAGGGAAACGGGTGTTCTCGCTTTCCGTCGAGAGTACTCGATATCCTGATACACCGCATCCAGGGAAACGAGCGTTCTCGCTTTCCATCGAGAGTACTCGACATCCCGATACGCCGCATCCCGGGAAACGAGTGTTCTCGCTTTCCATCGAGAATACTCGACATCTTGATACACCGCACCAAGGAAGCGGGCAATCCCAATTCTCCTCCTAGCAAGCTCGCGACCGTCACCGCGATCACTCGCACCCGCTACGAGTCTCGACGAGGACAGCCGGGGATAGACCGAGCGTTCAAACGGCGCAAGGCCCGCGCCGCACGATCCAATCCGGTACGCTTGTCTATGCACCAGCGCGGTGCGCGCACGTAGTACGATACCGCGCATTGTCACGCTGACACCCACCGTGCGAAATGAAAACTGTACATACACACAACACACTTTCTACATTTGTACATACACACACACCACTCATCACTCTGTATATATAGCATATTGAATAAACAACTGTTATTGTTACTATAACTCTGATTTCGTGTTTCTACTCTTCCGAACCCGGCGACCGACGAGCCTTTCCGGCAATCCCGCCTGCACACCCGAATCCCCGAAAGACGAACTGTTACAATTTTAATTGATATATAAGATAATTAAAGCTTAGAAAAACGAAAAATCGCACTGCGTGGATGCTTCAATTGAAAATAGAATTTAAGTTGTCTAAAATAATTAAATTATTATAATTCTCTTTACTTTTTAAGAATTTATTTTATCACAATAAATAGTTAAGAATATGCATATAAGTATATGTATATGTATTATAAGTATATGTATTGTTCATATGTATATGTATATGTATATGTATTGCGCAATTTTTCAATAAATTATAGCTAATTATAGTTTACTAATATTTACGTCTTAATTATGTCATACAATATCACAAGTAGTACAATCTGATGGCGTTTGTCATTTTGACGTCAAAATGACATTCCCGCAGTGATGTCAATTGTCTGTGACATTAGACCGTCATTTTAAACATCATTAAGACGTCAGTTCCTAACGTAATAACGTCAGTTGCTGACGTAATGACGTCAGGAATGGTCAGTGAATGATTAAAATCTGACTTGTCAAAATGATTTGTGTTTGCTACCTGGGACGCGTTGCAAATGATCACGTTGCGATCGCCCACGTTGCACTTGACTACGTTGAGATTGATTACGTTGTGATTACCCGTGCGTTGCAACGTGGTCATTTGATCAAACGGGACACACCCATAAACTTTCAAAATCTTCCGCGGAAATAGAAAATAATTCTGCCAATCTTTAATTATTGGTATTATTGTTTCGTCGCTATTTTCTTCCATTGTTTCTTCGGTATTTCACGTCGATCCCGTGTGTTTCGTAAAACATGAGATAACGTGCATTCAACATGGCTCACAATGTTATGAATAGTGAGATGTGCAAGAATCCCTGCAGTGGTCGAAAGGACCCAAGCGCTGATTTCGGAAGATCCAGGACAATCGTTGCGAAAATTAGCATCAATTGTGGGTGTAAGCCAACAATGCGTCGAATTGCCGAGAAAGATCTTTGATACAAATCATACACATTAAAGATCCTCTCCTAAGCTGCCAAGACAATATCGATATGTTTTGATTCAAGGAATTCTGGCCTCCTAATAGCCCAGATTTAAATCCTTTAGACTACTACGTGTAGAGCATAGTTGAAAGGGTCACCAACAAGTCCAGGTATTCCAACGTGATGTCATTAAGGACCGTTATTGAAGCAGCATTCGCCGATATAGACAGCGCTGCACTACAACGTGCATGCGAACGCTTCAGATCGAGAATAGAGGCCGTGATTGAAGCTGATGGGGACTATATTAAATAATTATACTCTGTAGGGACCCACTATGATATGTAAAAGAATTTTTTGTAGTATTCAATTTTTTCGTTAATGAAATTTCGTTTAGAGAAATTGTTCGATTTGTCCGGATTTTAGTGACGAAGTATACTTTATACAGGGCGACCACATAAATAACGCACAAATAGAAGAAATGGTAACAACCAATCTAACAATCAGTACAAGAGCTGTGGCGAGGCATCAAGAAATTATAGCGTTTTCGATAGCACTGACTCGACCCGACACTGAATCGACTCGAGTCAGATCTCAAGTTTAATTTGTAACTCGACGTGATTCGATGTTTGCATGTGGCGGATAGTATTTCTTAACCTCTACTGATTAAAAGCTGTTCAGTTTTTATTAAGTGAAGAAAATCGAGTATACTGTTTTTATTAAGTGGCAAAATCGAAAAAAATATAACAATGAGTGGATTAAGTAAGAAATGTGCACTCTGCGTTTGTAATATACATATAATTATTGTCAATTATAAAAAAAACAAACATGTAATAAATATTCTATATCATTGCATGATATATAAGTTTTGATCGTAAAAAAATCTTATATGATAATTTTTACAGAAAATAGTAACACAAGTAATCCAAAAATAATTCGAGATGAAAATGGGAAAATAATTAAAACGGCCGAAGGAATTCTTTGTGAATATGTGGACAGCGATGGTAAATATTTTATTAAGAATATTGTACAATTAATAATGTGTGCTTTATCGCCAATGAACGTCTACTGTTATATCATCAAAAATATAAAATCATTTTTTCCTCAGGAAATGCTGCATTAAAATTTATACACAAAAGACTCATTCTGTGATTCATCGTCAGCAATTGATAATGGTAAGTGAAAATTGTGTGTTCATTGTTATTCAAAATACTTTGAATCGTTGAAATATTGCATATAAAGATAATGAAGCAATTTCATTCCAGAGAGTATAATGCCTTGCAACAATAAAATATCTTTTAATGAAGGAAACAGTGATTCACATGGAACTTTATGGACAAGTAATGAAAGCAAGGAATTATTACAGTTATATTACGAAAATATTAAATAGAAAATATTAAATAGACAAATAGATCCATTTTCTACTTTCAAAAATAAAAAATGTATGTGGGAATTTATAAGTAACGAAATTTCAAAAAAATTTGGAAATCTTCGTTCTCCCTTACAATGCGAATATCGATATAAAAATTTGTTAAGAAGAAAAAATACTGCAAGGAAAAATAATAAAAAATCGGGAAATGAAAAATGTGATATAGATTTTGAAGATGAATTTAAATTAATCAGTAACATTGATGACAGCATTGAACCTGATATTTGTTTCAGTATAAGCCAGTATACTATTAAAAAAAGAAAAATAGACGTATCGAGTTGCGAAGAAGAAATTGAGACAAAAAATCAGAAATCTCCAAACATTTTTGCAGTATTACGAGAAATTAATAATGAGAAAAGAAAGCAGAAAGAGCGTCGACACAAAGAAAAAATACAAGTTCTTCGAGAATTATTTTCAACAAATAACAAATTTTACCTTTTAACAATACTTCATATATGCAATGATTATAGTATTATAATAAGATTTGTCAGTATTTTATATAAGATATATAAGTATAAAAGATATCATATATAAGTATGTTATACAAGATTTTTTATAAGAGCATTATACAGATTCTATATTTTTTTATTTTATTGTCGTTAACATTACTTTATGTAACATTGAGATATTACATTGTAAAAGTTTAAGGTTTGTGAAAATTTAAGATTTGAAGGAACAGTTATATTAATCTATCATATTATGTGTTTTAGTTAAAGATGGTCTACAACAAGTTGCAAACACTTTGTTGCCAATTGCAAAGAATGGCAACTAGTTACAAAGTGCTATTAAATGTGTTACGATCATCAGTTACTATCAGAAGTTAAAAGTTAGATAACTCTCATTTGGCAACTTCGATTGTCTATTGTAACAAGAAATAACATTTTATAACTTATAACTTAGATGTTTGCAACTTATTGTAAACTGTTCTTAAGAATAAGAAAAATTTAAAAGTCATACTAAAGAAACATACTGTTAAATGTCAAAGAAGATGGAAATAGTTGATTTAAAAGAAAGAAAAAATCTTCGATAATTATTCTTTCTAAATAATAAATATAATTTATGTTTAAAATAATACATGCAATAAGTTCTGTTTATTGTCATTTTCTATTTTTAATACTGTTTTATTTTATAAAATATTGTGACATTACATTATAAGAATTTAATTATTTTGTCAAAACAATGTGATATTGATCTTTCATTTCATAAGCGCTTTAGTTAATAAAGTCATACTGAAGATGTGATGTTGAAAAATTGTTTTATTTTTCATATTATATAAATACATATGTTGTATTATAAATAATGTATTCAATAAAATTACATTAATATAACACCTATTATACGTTCATTATAAATCCAAACAAAATGTTAACTCAAATTGAATGCTATGCCATCATGTTTCAATTGCCCCAACATTCTTATTCTGCTATTACTATAAATATATTGTTGAGTTGGAAATGGAAGTTCTTCATATTCGAAATAATCTAATGTGTCATTTTCCTCTATACATAAATTATGTAATACGCAGCAAGATATAATGAATTTGGACATTAACATTACAGACCACATATCAAGTCTTGTCAGTTGTCGGAATCTGCTCTTTAATAATCCAAACGCGTTCTCAATTCTAACTCGTGCTCTACAAAAATGGCTATTAAAATTAGCTTGCACTGGTGTTAACTTTCCATTATAGGGTGTCAAAAGATTTATAGATATTGGATAAGCTGCGTCGTCAATAATGTGATAATAATCACTCATTACAGACACCTTTTCATTAACAAAAGATATGTCATACACACGAGCATCATGCAGTTTACTAGAGACTCCAGTAAAACAATCTATAAATTTTTTTTTACATCACATATGCCTTGCAAAGTAAGTGCAGTTTCATCGTGTCTATTTACATATATATGACGAATTTTTTTCGCAGGTGTTCTAATCGGAATATACGTGCCATCTATACATCCTACAATTCCATCAGTTCCACATATATTTCGAAATTCTTCAGCTTTTTCTTGATATTCTTGTTCCGTTACAGGAAATCGAATTATTATTGGAGTCAAATCTATTAAGAAATTTGTAACTCTTTTGATAATAAGATGTACCGTAGCGATTTGCATATTAAAACGTTCTGCTACACTCCTTATTACTGTTTTATTTTCAGAAAACTTGTATAATAAAAAACATATTTTTCAATTAGCAATATTTAATAAAACTGTTTTATAAATAAGTAATTTAAAAAAATGATATACCATAAAAAAACTAAAATATGTTCTTTAGCTGTTTTCTTTTTTCTTCCGCAAAAACCTTTAGGACAATATTCGCTCTATTCGAATAAATTAATAATATGCTCACATGTTCTTCTTAAAAGTCTAAAATGTTTTTGAAACTAAAATAGTTCATAAGATATAATTAGGCACCATGATCCGCCGCAGTGTATACTGCAAAACCACCATTTAGCCTTCTATGATATTTGTATTTGTTAAAATATAAATATTGGATTTAATAAATAGTTTAAATTAATATTATACATATATTTACCTCTTCTTCAGTATATCAACAACATTTTTAATATAATGTTTCACTCGCGGCATTCTTTTTTTCTGCAATAGATATGTATAGTATGTATACTGTAATTCTTCATTAGAACTATCTGACGAAGAAAGTAAAAAGTCATGTGCAATGACAAATTTCTCGACATTTTTATCAGAATTATTTTCTGTATCGCTTACTGCATGGCATTATGCTCTCTGAAACAAAATTGCTTCATTATTATCTTTATATGCAATATTTCAACGATTCAAAATATTTTGAATAACAATGAACATACAATTTTCACTTAACATTATCAATTGCTGACGATGAATCGCTACAGAATGAGTCTTTTGTCGGTATAAATTTTAATGCAGCATTTCCTGAGGAAAAAATAATTTTATATTTTTGATGATATAACAGTAGATGTTCATTGGCGATAAAGCACACATTATTAATTGTACAATATTCTTAATAAAGTATTTACCATCGCTGTCCCCATATTCGCAAAGAATTCCTTCGGCCGTTTTAATTATTTTCCCATTTTCATCTCGAATTATTTTTGGATTACTTGTGTTACTATTTTCTGTAAAAATTATCATATAAGATTTTTTTACGATCAAAACTTATATATCATGCAATGATATAGAATATTTATTATATGTTTGTTTTTTTATAATTGATAATAATTATATGTATATTACGCAGAGTGCACATTTCTTACCTAATCCACTCATTGTTATATTTTTCTCGGTTTTGCCACTTGATAAAAACAGTATACTTGATTTTCTTCACTTAATAAAAACTGAAGCTTTTAATCGGTAGAAGTTAAGAAATACTATCCGCCATGCAAACATCGAATCACATCGAGTTACAAATTAAACTTGAGATCTGACCCGACAGGGGTGTCAGGTCGAGTCAGCAAATCGAAAACGCTCTTAATCAGGCATCAGTCTGCACAGCTTTGAAATCGGCTCACTTCCATTTCTACAAAATAACTCTGACCCAAAAGCTGCATATTAATGATTATGCTCGCATATTGACGTATTGTTGATCCTTCCTTAATGTAAGTGAGAAAAATTATCATTTTTCCAAATACATTCTTTTCTCGGACGAATGTATTTTCCACAATAATGGCAACATTAACCGCCATAACTTACATTACCCTGGACCACCAAGAATCCTCAGTGGATGCAGCAAGTCAGATGGTCGATGAACGTTTGAGCGGGTATTCTTGGAGACCACATCATTGGGCTACATTTCTTTGATGGTAAGATCAATGGCAAAGAGTATCGAAAATTTCTTCAAAACGATCTTGTCAACTTGTTCTAAGAGGTACCACTGGAATCACATATTAACATGTAGTTCCAACAGGATGGCCATTTTGCACACACTATCAAGGCGACAAAAATGTTATTGAATAAGAAAATTGTTAATCATTCTTCGCAGTTCTCACGAATGGTCATCGCGTTTACCAGACCTTACACCGTTAGATTTCTTTCTGTGTGAGGTCATCTTAAACAACAAGTTTACGCAACGCGACCCCGCTAGCGTTGAGGATCTAAAAAACAGAATTGTACGAGCTTGCCGTACAATAAATCCGCAGTCTTGCACCGAGTACGTAGCGCAATTTTGAAAAGAGCTCTATTTTGTGAAAGGATAGAAGGGAATCATTTCGAGCTTTGAAAATATGATAGATTGTGGACGTATTGCGCACGGTCACACATTGATGTAATTTTTCATCTGCGTGTGTTCTTACGTAATATGACTTCAATACGTCTGTTGAGTCTTACATTTCAAAAAAATAGATCAGAAAATATGATAGAATATGGCTCCAGACGAAGGTCCACTTTAAAAGAATCTAATGCATCAAAAGTGGAACTTCAAGGGTGGTGTGAAAGTCCACGTTATTTACAATTTTTATTGTTTTTATATGTTAAAAATTTAATAGAATATTGTTTCTTATAGAAAAATATAGTAATGCGATTGTTCTATAAAAATTATATTTATATAGTGTTACTTATAAAATAGTATTTTTTTGCACTTTAGCATTTATAGTATATCTATAGAAATAGCATTTTACATGAAATACATTTCCAATTTTCTTTTTACGCGATAAATATGTTCTGCATAATAAGAAATCGCGTAAAAAGAATTACGTTTTTAATTTAAAAAGAATGCGTAAGGAAAGTTGCATAAAAATAAAAACGCACAAAAATAAACCGCGTTTAAGAAAAGAAATATATTATAAATATATTAATTAAGCATGTGCTTAAATATATTAATTAAGCATGTATAGCTTCTATAAAATGATATGCCATTTAATTCTTATAAAATAAATAAATAAATAGCCTGTCTAACGGATCTAGCATTCTAATAATGTCGATCCAACATTGTTTTCCCAACTGCCAATGCTTCCGATTTAAAACCAACCGTTGGTCAACTGATATGTGCTGCTCGGGTAAGATCTCATTATCGTATAAAGGTACAATATCAAAGGAAAAATCATTTAAGAAACTTCCTTAATACTTAATAGTTATAATATACTCTTTAATAGTTATTTTTCAATTTACTGTAGTAATTATTTTTTATTTCAAAGTGAATTAAAATGAACAATGGAAAGCCGCTGTGACTGATGATGTCCAATCGAGATATGGTCAATCGGAATACTCCGAAATTAATATTAGCTAAAAATTATACATATATTGTAAAGTTCTACGCACAATGGAAAAAATATTAGGAACGTGAATAAATATTTATATCTTGTCTATAATTACAAACTCATTGGAATCACAGGAACTAATAATTGACGCTTCTGATTTACTGTCGCGACAACCGCTTCTACGATTCTAAATAAGTTTGCAATCGTATTACGGACGAATATAATATTTAATATTTATTTCTGTTCCTAATATTTCCTCCATTGTGCGCAAGACCTCGCAATCAATGTTAGTTCATTATCACTTGGGCCAATATTTAGAATTTAGACGGTCCACAATATTGGATCAATATTTTTATGCAATTTGATCATTTTTCAGTTGTTGGTACAATGTTGACTAAATGTAAAATCCAACATTTCACCAACCATTGGCCATCGGTAAACCAGAGTGATACCGTCAATATCGGTCCAATGTCATTTCAAAACGTCGGGCCGATATAAAACGGGTAATCGATATAGACCTAATATAAGACCAATATTTTTGTGCTACTCGGGCACGAGCCATTCACAGCGCTTGAACAGTAGAAAGCCTCTAGGCATCAGTCGCTGTAGTTGGTGTTGTCTAATCGAGAAGTAGTCAATATAGATACTTCCAGGGTTGGGAAGTAACTCGTTACTTGTAACGAAGTTACAGTTAGAGTTACTTTTTTTGGTAACTGTAACTTAACTTCATTACTTTTTTTCTACTTATAACTGTAACTTAACTTAGTTACATTTTTTTAGTAACTGGTAACTAATTTAAGAGTTACTTTTATAGTTACTTTATATGTTTCAAATTTATTTGTCAATTATACGTTGCGTTCGGAAACTGTACCCTTTATGTTTTACGTTATCTTTGTTTAACATTCGGTGTGATCAATAAGAATAAAATGATACAAGGATGCACCGGGTTAAATTTTCGAACACAGTTTTATAGGTTGTGTTCGAAGAGCGCGCTACCAGCACTTATTGGGCGCGTTCAAGTGGGCAAAGCAGTTAGCCGAGCGAATGAACATGATTGGTTCTTACTTATAGATCCAACCAATTACATTAAATCCCTCGGCAAGCAGGCTAGCTGCTTCGTCCGGCTTGAACATGACCATTGTGTATTATAGGCTGCGTTTACCAGAGAAAGTATCTCATTGTCAGTGAATTGGTGATTCGCTCGCAGGGAGGATTGATCTGCACTATCCTTTAGCGCACCTACGAACTCGAGCTCAGCACTGCAGATCCTACAGATACATTACACAGTCACACAAAATACACATTTCCGATCATTGCATTCAAGTTTACGTGCTCTTCCCTTCCTAACTTGCAATATTTTACGAAGAGGAAGAAGTTGGTAATTTTTTGTTTAATTGATTCCTGGCTTAGATTCAGCAAAGAATTAAAGGCAAGAACCATTAAAAAATCACTAAGATTTACCGAGCAGCTGTTTTTTGAACAGTCACGCGTTTGTGTTTCCTATATAATATTAATCTATACGTGTTGCTACATGTTGCTACATGTCCCCGTGACGAGGTATGGATCGGTGATACGCAATCAATTGTAAGATATTGTGTTAGTAAAGTCACTGTGAAATAAATAAAATCTCGGATTATAACAGAAATTTGTATATTCTCGTTTTAAATTAGGATTCTTGGCTATCAAGTTAATATTCTATATTTATGTGAGGACTATCATAACCTTTAGTATTTGCCGATTTTGTTTAATAATAGATTTTGAAAATAAAAAGTCTAAACAATGGATGAAGCATCCCAATCTTCGAATGAAGAACGTAAAATGCCATGGCCAGCATATGCAGAAATATTCCAGTTACAAGAAAAATTTGGAAATGAGAAAAATTTAGCATTTTTGTGCAAAATTTGCATCGGCAAGAAAATTATACATGCAAACAGAACTTCTACGGCAAATTTAAGAAAACATATAAATGTAAGTTTTCTTTATTGATACGGTTGTTATAGAAAAATTCTTGTTTTTTACGTAAAATTAAGATTATTTTGAATATTTATTAGTTATTATACATCAAATTCAGTTACTTTTCCATACAATCGTTGTCATTCTAGTAGGAAAAGAAAATAAATATGAAAATTAAAAGCAGTAATAATGAACAATAATTTGTTTACTAAGAAACAATAGTTTTATGAAGGTTTCTACATTCAAATATTTCGCCTATCTAAATTAATGAATTCATTATATATTAAAATTGAGAAATCTATAAAAATTAGCGAAGACTGCTATGCAAGATTGAAACGATTGCAGTAGTATATTCAAAATTATGCATTTGCTTATGTTATAAAAGTCAATATCTTATATGCATTCTGTATAAGGCCAATTTTATGGAAATCCGCGCTAATTTTCACAGGTTTCTCAATTTTGATATATAATAGACTCATTAATTTAGATAGGCAAAACATTTTAATGCTCATTGCTTTATTGTTCTGTTCATTTTTGGTTATCGTCTGCTTTTTTAATCATCATAAAAGATTAAAATGACATCTAGGCCGGTATTCATAGTCGAGTCTTATTTTAAGATCATCTTAAGTAATATCTTAAAACTCTAATACGGCTCTGCTTGGCTTATGACATCTTAAGACCGTACTTAAGACAATCTTAAATATAAGAATTGACTACGAATACCGACCTAAGACATTTCTCAAGCTTAACCTAGGAACGTATAATTTATAAATATTCGTTGAAGGCTCGAAATATCAGCCAAAATGTCCAACGTTTGATTTATTTTAAATATATAATTTATATGAATATTTAATTTATATAAATATATATTTGCATAAAATGTCGCGCTGTATTTTTATTAGTCGATCTTTTCGTCAATTTTGTTTTTAGATAACTAGTAATTTAGATAAATAGTAAGTAGATAAATAGGTAATATGTAAATAATATCAGAAATAGATTAAACATTTTTTTTAATTTTTTTAATTAAACTTTTAGACTCCTATGGAATCTCTGCAATTACATGAAACATTCAACTTTAAATCAAATATACATAAAATAATAGGTAAAAATATGACTAAATAAATAAACGGTTTTTTAAATTTAAACAATTTCTTATTATATATAGTCAAAACATCCACATCTGCTAGAGAATGTAGATAAAGCAAGAAACAAGTTATCAAAGAAACGTCCAAATGAAGATTCCTTGAATAATAATGTTCCAAATAAGCAGCATATATTAGAAAGATGGGGTTCTGGAAGCTCAGTTACTCAAAAAGTATTGGATAAAGCAATACTACGATTTATTATTGAAAATATTCAACCCCTGTCCATTGTAAATAGTTCAGCATTTATTGATTTAATTAGAATTGGACTTCCTTCACATATCCGTATAATATGTAGAAAGACATTAAAAGAAAAACTTTGTCAAATGTATGTTACAATGAAGACTGCCCTTGAAAAAAAATTGACAGAAATAGAATTAGTTGCGACAACGGCAGATTTGTGGAGCAAGGCAAAAAGGTTAATATATGTAATTTATATTAGTAATATAATTTTATAACATTTTAAATTTTTTAATAATATGTATATATACAGGGTGATTTCTAAATATAAAAAATTTAAGAAGATATTTCTTGTTTTATGAAGAAAAAATTTCATAAAT
Source organism: Cephalotes varians (assembly GCA_037157785.1). Taxonomy (NCBI): domain Eukaryota; kingdom Metazoa; phylum Arthropoda; class Insecta; order Hymenoptera; family Formicidae; genus Cephalotes; species Cephalotes varians. The sequence goes on along the minus strand of JANQDE010000250.1, from coordinate 37,530 downwards.
ATATGTCCTAAACTGTTTCGTTTTCAAAATAGGAGGTGTCAAAGTTAACGTTCCTGATGGATCTACAAATATTTCATCAGTATTGGAAAATAGATCTCAATACATGTACACACGTCGAATTTGAATAAAATCTCTAACCATTTTCTAGATTTTTGAAGTTTTCATTTTTTTTCTCAACTTTGATACTCTGTATTTTGGAAACAAACTTTGAGTCATATGGACTTTTACTTTATAAACAAGCAAGGAATATCCCCTTAAATTTTTTATATTTATTTAGGAATCATTCTGTATATATGTATATATATATATATATATATATATTGTACATATATTCTTGAATGTTTCATTAATTATAAAATTTAAATTTGTAGAAGTTACTTAGGAATAACGATTCATTGGATAAATCCCGAAACTTTAGAGAGAGAATCCGCTGCACTGGCTTGTCGTAGAATAAAAGGCAAACATACGTATGATGTTTTAGCTCAGGCAATTAACTCAATCTTTCTTGAATATCATATCCAAAATAAAGTATGTGCTACAACAACCGATAATGGATCAAATTTTGTTAAAGCCTTTCAGTAAGCTTATGTTTCAAATTATTTTATATTTATATATTCTTTAAAAAATTTTTTTACATTGCATGTTTTTCTTTAGTAACATAATATAATTTACTTATTAAAAAATTTAATTAATATATAATATATATAATTAATATAAACAAAATATAATTAAATAATAGATTGATATAATTAAACAAAATATAATTAACATAAAATATTTCAATATAATTTATAAATAAAAGTTGTAATCCTTTTAGGAGTTTCCAAAAAAATGAAGACGATGAAGAACCTGTTACTATAGAATTTCACAATTTAAGTGATCTTTTAATTATGGAAGATGGAGAAAATATAGAGGTAGAAAGTTCGTTAATTCTTCCACCACATCATAKATGTGTAAGCCATACACTGAATCTTATCGCGATAAAAGATTCTGAGAAAGCTTTAGGCAGTGATGTCATATATAAAAAAATATATAGAATGACATTTGCGAAAGTAATAAAACTTTGGAATAATCAAAACCAATCTACACAAGTAGGTGATAAAATAAAGGAAATTTGCGGTGTCTACTTAAAAACTCCCGTTGTTACCAGGTAAGATTTTTTATTGGGGAAGATAATAAATAAGAGACTGACTTGGTTTTAGGACTGGTAACAAGTCTTTATAACATATCTTTGTAATTGTGTCAATGGAATAATAAACGTTAAGCTTTTTTTATCAGTTTTCATTGCGTTTTTATTCATCACTGCATATAAAGATATTTTTTCTCRAAATAAACAATCATCTAAATCTTTTTATCTTATTTTCTAAATTTTTATTTTAATATAGATGGAACTCCACCTTTGATTCAGTATTGCAACTAATAACATTTTTAAAAAATGATTCCGAAAAAATTAATCAATGCCTGGATTACTGCAATTTGCAAAGACTAACAGAAAACGAAATTAAATTTATAGACGAATATTGTCAGGTATGTCTAGATAGTAATACATAAATTTAAKGRAATCTCTCTCATTTTTTTGCTTGTAATAGATTATGAAACYTTTGGCGCGAGYCTTAGATATATTACAARSTGAATCAGGGATGTATATGGGAYATTTGTTACCGGTCTTGAAAACTTTACAAGAAAAAATGGAAAAATTTAATAAAAATGGATTTACGTATTGCCAATCACTGATCACAGCTATTCAACAAGGTTTAAATAAAAGGTAATTTTTTAATTTAATTAATATGTGTCTGTTACTTTTAAATAAAGAAGCAATATTTCTTCATTGAGTCTGATATTGAAAACATAAAATTCCTTAATGTATTACATTTAATTTTAGATTCTCCACATTATTTGAAAAAAAAGAGTTAATCATCGCGAGTTGTTTGCATCCAAAATTTAAGTTGAACTGGATAAATGGAGAAAGAAAAAAACTTGCTAAAAATTATTTAGAAGAATTATTAGGAATTAATTCTACTGAAAGTTCTCCAAATATTAAAGAAGAACACAATGATCAGGACGATTTTTTTGATTTTAATTCGCAAACAAAGGAAGTCGAATCCTTACAAGAAGAATTGTATCGTTTTTTGAAATCTAACAATTCCAATATTGATATGTTAAATGATTATAATAGAATAAGAAAATTCTTTATTAGATATAACACGGCACTTCCGAATAGTGCATCGAACGAATGTTCAGTGTTGGTGGTTCCGTAGTAACACCACAGAGAGGGAACCTTCATGATGATACAATTGAATATCAAATACTTTTAAAAATTAATAAAAAATTTTATTAACATTTTGTGTATACGATTCATATGTATATGTATATTCATATATGTAATTTCAAGAAAAGCTATTTTGTAATRCAACTYCTTTGYAATACAATTACATTTTTCATTTTTTAAATAAAATTGTATGACATGTAAACGTAAACCAGTTTTTGATAGTTCGAATGGTCAATGTTATTGTTCTGTTTTATATTGTTCTGTTATGATAGAAAAGTAACTGAAAAGTAACGAATCGTTACTTTTTGAGTAACTGTAACTGTAACGAGTTACTGTTTAGAGTTGGTAACTTGTAACGGTAACTAGTTACTTTTTGAAAGAAAAAACTGTAACTGTAACTAGTTACTTTTACAAAGTAACTTTCCCAACCCTGGATACTTCTATTAATATACTTTTATACGCAACACTATCTATTCACACGTTTCATTTTATCAATGCAAAGTGTATATTCGCAGCGGGCTCTTCTGTACAGAGGATTGCTCATTCTTGCGGTTACGTATGCCACAAAGAAAGGCTTAATAAGTGTTAATGGCGCGCGTAAATCGTGACGCAGTCGCGTGCTATGAAAAATTCTTTTCTCACTTCCCACCCTTACTCATCGAAGTGTTAAAGGCGAGACCCAGGCAGGAACAGTACGCCTGCCGAAAACACTGGCGAAGGCAGAGAACACTACCCCCTTGTATCTTGCCGATATCGTACAAGGATTTGGGGCGGCCGATTGCCGAGAACGCTCGACAGAAACAGAACGCTCTATTCCTGTTTTCTCGTATGCTAACCGGATGAAAAAAAGATGGAAAATCAGGAATGGAAAGTAATGCGTTATTTATAATGCTGTTACCGTTATAGTTGCTTCTTTTAGTAAGGGATTGATAACAGCGTTACTATTTTTTTTCGTAATTTCGTATAAGGATAACATAATTATATTTTTTTAGTAATGGTAACGAATTTAACAATTATTTTTACGGTTATTTTTTATATTTTGAACCTAATTGTGATATAATTTTTGTGTATTCAATCATCTTCAATCTTCGACTATTCCATTATTAGAAACCGTCTCAATCTATTAAGTTATAGGAAACTCAGATCCTAATTAAAATTTTTTAACCGCAATTGATATTTTGAGATAGAAAGAGTTGCTCTTTCCGAATCTTGCGAAGAGGTAAAAATATAAAGTGGAGATAAAAAAATAACTGTCTTCTTATTGATAAATATTCAATTAGTATATGATCTAATATTTTGAGAACATATAAATCGATAATTATTATTTGAGTGATTTATAAGTAAAATCAAAATTATGAAGTCAAGAAAATAAAAATGTGAAAGAAGGTATAATTGTAAAATGTTATCTTTTCCGTTATCTAATTACAGTTGAAAGAGATAAAATAAAAAATTTTTTCAGTTTTTTATTTATTTTGATATCTTGAAAATTTCAAACTTATTTGTCTCCTCTTCAAAATTATAGAGAAGAATAGACGGAAAAAGTCGAATCAAAATCATATAACGATCAAAGCTAATTCGAAGAGACATGATAACTTCTATTCTGTCTTTTTGTTCTACCTCCAAATAGTGGAAGTTGGCAAATTTAACGGCAAAAAATTGTAAAATACTTGTCATATTACCATCATATCTTATTATCATAGGGGATTGAAGAGAATTGTAGTCAAACAAATTGTCACAAATAGTCTTGAGATTTTTAAGATTGAAATAAATAAAAAACTAAAAAAATTTTTTAAACATCTTCCATTCCTACAAACTTTCAAAAGTTTCAAAATCTAACAATAAATTTTTATGAAATGCATGAAAAAATGAAAAAACTTCTTATAATTTTACTCTTTCATTTCCTTCCGTTTGAATTCATAATTTTTAATATATAGAATATTCAAATAATCATATCGATTTATTCTACTAAAAAAGATAGACGAAATCATTTATTAATTAAATATTTGTCAAGAAAAAAGCCAAAATCACTTTTTTACCTACCATTTTTTATCTCGAATTATCTTTCAGAGTCAATAGCTAGTAACGGTAAGTTATTTTTCCGATTCGATAACGAGTTACTTTTAAAAAGTAATTTTCTCAACCCTGTGGAGAATCAAAAGCAAGCTGCCGAGAATGCTCAGACTAAGAACGGCGCAGACTAAGAACTCTCGACTCTCTTGCTAGCTCTGTAGCTCGGGAAGCGAAGCAGGAGGATTGCAAGCTCAGCGGAACTAGTCAAAATGCTGGTTGGCAAGTGGATTTTCCTTTGAATCGGAGCAAATCGATAATCTTTTTATATTATAAAAATCCGCGGTTCAGCGGACTTCAACGCTAGTCGAATCGATTGCCGATCGATTTCCCCCACACTGCGCGCTTTTCGGTATCAAGTCGGTGCGGAGTTTCGTTAGGTGAGGAATCGATCGACGCTCGAGTGCTCATCAGCAGTTCGCATGCTCGTGGCTCGGTGTATACCAACGGTCGCGGGCGTTCACAAGTGCAAGTTTAAAAGGCAACGCAACGCGCTTTCTCGCTCCGCAGATGATTGGCGAGGCGGCATCCGGACGGAGAAACGAACTATGCATTTTAAGGATGCATCGTTACGCTTTTATAACTTGTTTCATCCGAATTGCATTATATGATTTATATAGAATGTATCAACATACTCCTAATTCAAAATTAAACAATTCAAGATTATGATTGATATCGATAATTCATGTTAAATAACATTTCGCAGCGCCCATTACTAAATTAAGTTGATTTCATCCTGTGATTTTGTACTTTCATATTTTCATGTAGATATTTAAAATTAAAATTAAAATTATGATCGACTATTCTTGGAATGAAATCGTTGATATTCTCTTGATACTAAATGAATGTCAACGTAATTATGCAGTCGCACAAATAAGATATCCGAATAACCACTATCCGTCATTTCAAATGATTCATATTATAGAAAGACGAATCAGGCGAACAAATGTTCGTCAAAAGGCGCTATAATGAAAGTTATTTAGACGTATGCACCATAGCCATTTTAATCATATAGTTCATATGAACACAATACTCGAGAAAGCCAATTAGGAGTACCAAGATTAACAGCACAGAATTCTGAAGTCCTGTGAATACCACTCTTATCATATTATATTAGTTCAGGTTTTAAACAAAAAAATATCGAAATAATAGAGTTGCCGATGGGCTGCAGAGCAAATGCTTGATTTCTTCATTTCAAAAAAATGACAATGAGTTTCATGTGTCCTCAAAAAATGTTCTTTTTTCGAAAAATAGTTTTATTATTATCTCCCTTCAGACTGCAACTTTTGTCTAAAACATTTTTCTGTATCTCTCATATTTTTATTATTATTTTTACTGTGATATTTAACTGTTAAAAATAAAATCAGACATTCTGTATATAGGTTGTTAAAAAATCTTTTCCATATTTATATGATAAATAGTGAGTAAACACACCATACTGAGTAAAAAAATCTTAATAAGCATAGGTCGAATACTCAACCGTTTCTGAGATTTTTGTATGATAGCACCATAATTGACTTACTTGCTTCTATATGTCGCATGCGATGTTTTCTTTAGTGTTTATAAAATCGCATTCTGAATATCTTCATTTAATTTCCATTCATTTCATAACAGAAGATTTTATTAATCAGTCAATTGTCATCAATTGACGATTGCGGATCTGTAAGAAAATGTCAAGCGGAAATGGAAACAGAACATGTAGAACACTTTCTATAAATATTAAGATTTAGACAGATTATCTTCTTCTCACATGATTTGCGGCATAAAAGCCAATAAGTCAATCATAAAGCTAACATAAAAAAAATGTTTATATCTCAGAAACGATTGAGCTTTTGATCTATGTTTATTAAGGCTTCTTTACTCAGTATGATGTGTATTATCATATAAATATTGTGTGTGTGTGTGTGTGTGTGTGTGTGTGTGTGTGTGTGTGTGAATTTTTTTAACACTCTGTATATACATATATATATTAATAATTATATGAATTGCTTAACAATTAGAAAAAGAAAGAAAAGTGATACAAGAATACGTTTTAAAATAAAATTAACAAAAACAAATTAAAAATAAAATTGATAATCATATAACAAAATTAAATTTTATTTTAAGACTCCTATTCATTCATCATTACTGCGGAAAAGAGGATATTAAAAAAGGACTGATTTTGATTCTCAAAGATGTAAGTAAAAAGAATAACGTTTTTTTATAGTTTTTTGATCTCCTGAATACGATAAAGCTATTAAAATGTTCGTAGCGTTTAGGGAACACTCTGAAAATTGAGCATAAACAGTATATTTTCAGAAATTCGAATGATATATAAAGTTACATATCCGTGTGTATTTTTCTGAATAAACAAATAAGTGTCATCCAATATAATGATAATCTTATCTAATAATTGATGGAAGTCGTTTGTCAGTTTTTCGATGCTACTAATGTCAAATAGTGGATGGGAAAATAGTCTAAAGATCGGTAGTTAAGTCAATTAGTTGAGTCGAGTCGCAGCAAACACGACGAGCAGTTGCAATATAATTTATCATCATTCTTTGTACCGTACCAAATATACATTTATAATATACATATCCTGTAATATTAAATACATTTTACATATTTTTTCATTTTTATAAACATAAATTTATTTTTTATTTTGATCAAAATGCCAAAAATACATGTTTAAAATATGTGACATTTCTCTTTTAAAAAAGTGCGTTTTTTATAAAGGATGAAATGTCATTAATGTTATGCCAAACTTCAGAAATAATCCAGCCACAATGAAAGTGGAAGATCGGTACAAAATCCTAAGAATGGTTTAGATGGACTTCTGAGATACATCTTCCAATTAGAAGTTATTTGTCTCATAAGAAGTGTATTTTTAACTGTATGAAGTCTCAAAACTTACAACTATTATCCAGAGAAGAATATATTGAAATATATGCAAAAATGGAGTATTTGTTTTGTATGGAGCACGAGCTTGCTGTGATCATTTTGTTAAAAATACTCTGAAAGGTCTACAGGAATTTACAAGTGATTTTATAGGAATATCTCTCACTCTCATACAGTTCACTTTTTTCAAACTAGAAATATGATTACAACTTCAAAAAGAAAAAAATCAATTCTTGATGTGAAATCAAATTAGTTGTGTTTGAAACAACATTGAATTATAAGTAATTCAAGGAAATATTAAGTCTTATAAAAAATTATGATTTTCATGAATAAGGAATTGATCTCAGCTGTATGTCTATTACTTAGACGCAGTTTCACATTTCAAGAGTTAGCTTTTCGTTAGAACATAACTAGACAGTACTTACATATTTTCTTGCAGACAAGTTTTTATTAACAAAATTATGCGCTAAATATTTATTTTGGGAAAGAACTCGTCAAGAATGCATTGAACATCAAAATTTCGTTGCAACTCGTTTACATACACCATTAGAAGATAAGATTGTTATTGTATTGAATGATACTTATCTGTTTATTTAGAAAAGTGTAAACTTCGAGTTTCAGTCTATTACATAGGAGAGAGTGAAATGGTGACGATCACTTAAAAAAATATATTAATATTTTTATTTGAAATTGATTTTTTTCTCAAATTGATTATAGAGACATACAGTACAGCATTATAGATTTAAAGAAAACCATTAAAACAAGTGTAAAACTTATTAAATTTTTATTTATCGGTATAAAAAGATATAGTAGTTTTAATCGGTGTAACCTACTTGTGTGTGGGGTCAGGCTACAAGTCATGATAATCGCAGTGAGATGACGATTACGTCTATTTTGATTGGACATTTCAGTTGCAGATCATGACAATCATTTTCAATAAATCAATTATATGAAAAAAATTCATTTATTAAACTCTTTTTTAACACGTTCCGTGCCGTGTTTGCTCGTCTTTTCATTCAGGCCATTTGATGTTTTGATATACAATTTATCTAAAGATACTTTATACTAAAGATTGATATATTATCACATAATACTTCATTATATCATCAATTCATAAGTAATTAGCTTGTATATAATAGCAATTTAAAACACGGCCAAATACGGTCAAAGCTAGGTGTCAGTGCTCAATAATAATTCTATTTTTATTTAAATTAAACTATAATCTAGTACATTCAAACTACGCGCCGAACACAGCCGGTCATATAACGCAGTTCTAAACTAGAATAGAAATAAAGTCACAAATGAATTTGATCGTCAAATTAATGCAAGATGTTAATAAGCATTTTTAAAGCTGTAAAAAACTTATTGCGAAAAATATTACCTCAACCAGGATTTGAACCTGGAATCTCCTGTCTTGCCGGGGCAGGCGTCTTCCCAATTAGACCACCGAGGCATATGGTAATATTTATCGCAATAACCAATATCTATTAAGGGGTAACGCATTGTAAGGCTGGAATCTCCTGACTTACCGGGGCAGGCGTCTTCCCAATTAGACCACCGAGGCATATGGTAATATTTATCGCAATAACCAATATCTATTAAGGGGTAACGCATTTAAATAAAAATAGAATTATTATTGAGCACTGACACCTAGCTTTGACCGTATTTGGCCGTGTTTTAAATTGCTATGATGTTCTCATATATCGGTCGAAAAAGATATTTGTTATTTGTTTACACGCTGGCCTTACAATGCGTTACCCCTTAATAGATATTGGTTATTGCGATAAATATTACCATATGCTTCGGTGGTCTAATTGGGAAGACGTCTGCCCCGGCAAGACAGGAGATTCCAGGTTCAAACCCTGGCTGAGGTAATATTTTTCGCAATAAGTTCTTTACAGTTTTTAAAAATGCTTATTAACATCTTGCATTAATTTGACGATCAAATTCATTTGTGACTTTATTTCTATTCGAGTTTAGAACTGCGTTATATGACCGGCTGTGTTCGGCGCGTAGTTTGAATGTACTAGATTATAGTTTAATTTAAATAAAAGTAGAATTATTATTGAGCACTGACACCTAGCTTTGACCGTGTTTTAAATTGCTATAATGTTCTCATATATCGGTCGAAAAAGATATTTGTATATAATAGTTATCACATCGTGTACTTTCCTTTGGTGGAAATATATTCTTTAGTTTTAAATTATTATAAAATATATGTTTTTAGCGCATCAAATAAATGTGTCAGCGTGTACCACCGGTGATATACACGGTCTGGATAGAAAGTTTAATGTGTATCATCGGTGATACATATGGCACAGAACGTGTTAATTAGATAACATTTTTAACATCATGTATTGTTTGAACAATAAAAAACGACATTTAAGTATCTTTTTGCTAATACATTTTTGTAAGAACATAAATTACAGACTAGTTTATAACATTTTTAAATTATATTGTTCATAGCATTTTTAAATTATGTGACGGGATAAAACCCGTCACTGTACATATTGTAAATATTTTCCAATATATTACTATTATTATTACCACTACTACTATTATTACCATCATTACCATTATCTTTATTACTTTATTATTACTTTATTATTATCATTGCTACCATTTTTCGCGGCGCCATTATTTTGTATTATTTTTATGCTCATTATACATAAAACGGTGTAGCACTCGAACCACCCAAATACGCGAACATATCCAGCGGCGCCCGCAACGCAAAACTAACCGAGACCGCGCAAACAAGTGCCCCGCACGCTGACATCGGACGAGACGTAGACGCTCGCCGGGTATAGATAGATAAATTTATTCTCTTGGCTTTCATGCCAAGAAGGGACTTGGTTTACAATAATTTTGTTCCTTACCTCATCCATTCATCCATTCTTTTCTCATTCATACTCTTTTACAATACTTAAAATTTAACGCTCGCTCCTACTCTACCTCAGTCTCTTATCTCTCGCTCCCCCGCTTATTTTCTAACTACTTCTTCTTTCCCTATTTTATCCTTAGTCTTCCAAATCCTCACTAACACCTCTCCTTTCTCCTCGTCCAGATCCTCACTCCATATCCTATCCCATATTTCCTTAATACTATTCCCTAGTCCTCTGAATCATTCCTTAGTCATTCTACAATCCTCTACATAGTGTTCCATATTATCCCTATCTTTGCCACAAAATTTACATTTTCTCCTATCCTCTTCTATCCAAAATTTGTTCCAATCCTCTAAGTTTCCGCATCTCAATTTCGTTAGCGCTCTTATCCTATCTCCCATTCCCTCATTCTCCAGGCTACTTCTCTTGAAGTACCTGGGTATTTCTTCTTCCGCTAATATCTCTTATTATACCTTGCTTCTGTTATTTTAATAGAACCTTCCTCCCTGGCTCTTTCCCTTTCCCATTCTCTCATTTCCCTCACCCTCTGCTCCAAATCCCTCACTGAGTTTTCTCCTTCCTCTATTTCCCATCCATATCTATTATAGAACCTTTTCCTCTCATTTCCATATATATCTTTCCATCCCTCCGCTCTTTTTTCTCTCCAACATTCCCTAATCAATTCCATCTCGCTGCTCCTTACCTTTTCCTCAAATTCATTGCTCTCATGCTCCACCCTATTTTTAATTTTTCTAAACCTATTTCCCTGTTCATTATATACCTAGGGGTGCAAAAATCTAATCTAAAAATCCATTTAATGTAATCTTTTCCAGTTCTGTTCTCTCTTCCCATCCCCATAATTCCACTCCATAACTGATGACACGTTGTACCAGATACTTAAACAGCATCCATCTTCTTATTAAATCATCCCTACACAGTCTCTCTCCCAGCCCCCAAACTTTTATGAGCACTCTCCTTCTTTTTCTTGCCAATTCCTTAATATGTTCCTTAAATCCTCCCTCTCTATCCAAAAGGAAACTTAAGTATTTAAAACTTTGCACTTCTTCTATCTCTCTGCCTTTCCACTTCCATAACTCCTTCCTCGCGTGCCTCCCCCTGTTAAAAATCAACATCTCCACGCTTAACTCTAGTCTCCTTGTCTCTCTTTAAACAATTTCCAAAAGTGACTAACATATCCTCCAACGCCTCTTTATTCCTCGCTATTAATACGATATCATCAGCATACGCCAGGTTCCATATCCTTTCTTTTCCTATCTCTACTCCTCCTACCTTTCTATTCCTAAATTCTATTCCCGCTATGTACACGTTAAATAATAACGGACTCAGAACATACCCCTGCCTAACTCCTTTCTTCGTCTCGAACCCATTCGTCATTCCTTCTTCTGTTCTCACTAGCACTTCCGTTCTCTTATATATCTTCTCCATTTTCTTTATCAAAACCTCTTTTATCTTCATCTTCCTCAGGGTCTCCCATAGTATATCTCTGTCCGCATTGTCGAAAGCTGCCTTTAAATCAGTGAAGAACGCGTAAATCCTCCTTCTCTTCTCCCCTGCCGTTCTACCTCTTTGCACTTTGTGACACAGGTGGTTCAGAATGAAGACGCTGTCCACGGTTGACCTTCCTCTTCTGAAACCCATCTGGGTCTCCGATAACCCCTCTCTCCTTTCCACTCTTTCCAACCTTCTCTTAATTAGTTCCGCATATATCTTGTATGCCGTGCACGAGAGAGAGACTCCCCTGTAGTTGCTCGGTAAATCCTCGGGTCCCCCTTCTTGTGAATCGGCACAACAATTCCTTTCCTCCAGTCCTCTGGTATTTCTCCTTCTTCCCATATTTGTCTCAGTAACCCCACCAAACTCTATCAGTAACCCCACTCAGTAACCCTATTCCAAAGGTTTCTTTCCGCAAATTTCCACGCCTCCATCTATGCCCGCGGCCTTCCTTCTTTTCATTTTCCTCACCATCTCCCTAATTTCTTCCTCCTGAATGCTTTCCTCTTCTTTCTCTCTGTCTCTATCCTCCTTTTTTTGTCTCCCCCTTCCTTCCTCCAGTTCTACTCCTTCCAGTAAATTTTTGAAATGTGCTCTCCATCCTTCTGAATCTATCTCCCCCTCTATTCGCAGGCCTCTCCCTCTCTTTTTGTTTATAAATTTCCATATTTCTGCTTCTTTCTTTATATTCCTTAACTCTTTTTTCTCCTCTTTCCTCTTCTTCCTCTGTTTTTCTTCTAAAAAGCTTCTGTAATGCCTCTTCTCCTCCATAATCTTAGTCAATTCCATCTTTCCTTTTCTCCATTGCTTGTAATGCCTCTGAAGTCTTCTTTTCCTGTTAGTGCATTCTCTGTGCCACCAGTCTTCGAATCCAATTTTCCTCCTTCTTACTTTAAATTTCCTCCTGACCATGGCCTCTTCTACTATGCTTTTAATTCGCTGCCATCTTTCTTCCACTGACCATCTTTCTTGTCCTTCCTCTTGTTCTGCTACCTCTGTTAGTTCTCTAGATTTTTTTATTGTCTCTTTATTCCAGCTTATCTTTTCCTTTACTCTGCTCCTTTCCGCTCCTTCCTCTTCCCTTCCTTCTTCTTCTTCGGGGTCCTCTTCTTTCTTCCTTAATCTCACTCGCAAGGGCATGTGATCCGAGTCCACCCTACTCTCTACCTTAAAATCTATAATTTTATCCAGCGCTCGCTCGTTCACAAAAATATAGTCTATGACTGTGCTACCTCTCGCTCCTACGTACGTAAATTCCCCCCTCCAGTCCCCTTTCGTCCTACCATTTAGTATATACCAACCTTTATCTTGTATCCACTCGATAAAATTTTTTTCGCTATTGCTTACTCTTATCCCTCGACCTCCTCCTGTCCCTCGACCTCCTCCTGTCCCTCATTACCACATCTTAATTCTCCTATCCTTATATTAAAATCCCCCCCTCCCCCCCAATAATCACTATGCTTTCTTCTGTGTCATCAATTTCCCCTAGTACCTCTTCTAACCTTTTCTCCAGATCCTTCCACTCTCCTCCATTGTATACCGTGACTATCACCCACTTCTCTCTACCTATTCTGATAATCGACATCGTAACCCCTTCTTTTTCCTCTCCTGCTATATCACGATCCCCTTCTCCCCACCCCTTCTTTCTTCCTATCAACATTCCCCCTTTCGCCCTTCCTTTTCTTTTTTCCCTCTTCGCTTCCCTGTATGTCCATTCGTACGAACTCGGGAGCCTTTTATCTGTTCCCATCCTTTTCCGTCAACCACATCTCAACTAGTCCTACGAAATCACAATTACTCACGTATTTCCAAAATTCCTCATCTTTTTTTCCCAACCTCGCCACGTTCCAAAACAGAATCTTTCTTTCTTCCCATCCTTTCTCCCTTATCTCTCTCCCTCTCTTTACTCTTCCTCTCTCTTCTTGGCCTAAGCAAAATTCTCCTCTCCCATCCTCTCCTTATCTCCTCCCCCTCCCTCTTCTCTCCCTCTCAATTTCCTCCCACGTAACCCATCTGCTTCCTATTTTCAACCTTCCTCTTCTTACCTTCACCTCCATACCTCCTGCTCTCTTTTCTCTAGCCCACCTGCCCATCTTCTCCTGTACCTTCCTCTCTTCATATGTTAAATCGTTTTCCATGAATATCCTTTCCCCTTTTAACTTGTATTTATTCCTCATTATTTCTTTTTTCCCTTCCTCTCCCTCTACTTTGCCACTATCACCGGCCCACTTCTCCTCACTTCCCTTACTTCACATTCCATCTCCAACTTATTTTTGATTAATTCTTTTATCCATTCCCTTCCTCTTCCCTTTTCTTTCTCTATTTCGTTTGGTATAACTACCCCTCTCAGCACTATATTTCTTTTCCTTTCCAATCTCTTCTTTTCATTTACCCACTTCCTTATTTTATTTACTTCCCTGCTACTCAGTCTGTCTTCGCTCCACATCGTATCCGAACCATAATTCCTACTTCCTCTGGACAACGTTACCCCCCTCTCGCTATCGCTGCCTGACTCTTCCCTTACCCTAACCTCACTAGTTTCGTCCTCTTTCTCTCTTATTCTGCTCAGCTCTTCAATTCTTTTATCTATTCTCTCGCACAGTTCTTTCTCCAATTTAGCAAAGCCTTCCCTTATTTCCTCCCATTTCTCTTCCCATCCCCTTTCTCCTTTTCTTAAATCTTGCACCCTCTCTTCCTCTTTCTTTACCCTCATCTTCAATTCTTCTATCTCTTTCTTTAACTTATCCTCCTGTTCCTTCAAGTTATCCTTTTTTTCTCTCCCAACTATCTGTCTTATCAATGCTTTCATGTCCGGTAGTCCTTCTGTTCCTCCTGTTCTTCTGATTCCTCCTTCCTATCCCCTAATTTAAACGTGACTCTTTTTCCATCCTTCTCTTCCGTCGCTAACCTGCTTTGTCTCCCTTTTACTCTTATCTTCCCTACCTTACTGACGCTTCTTGCATCGCTCGTGCTTCCCGTGCAATCTCCCTTCCTATTCGCCATAACCTTTTCTCGCACGCCACTTACACTGTCCTCTCCCTTCTATCTTCCTTCTCCCTTATCCTTCCCTCCACTTGCTCTCCCTCTCAGGCCACTTTACTCTCTATCTCTTCTATCTTACGCCCCGCACTCTTCTATTCTGCTACCAATATCACACTTTCGCTACACTCTATTACTACACACGCTCTCACGCCCTCTAACCAAGTCCCTCGTCGGGTACATAAGCCGGCCGAAAACCGGCGAGAGCGCTTCGACCCGATACCGACTCCGCGAGTGTTGACTTGAGGAGTGTCCTGCAACCGATCGAGGCATTGACTCGAGAAGATTCCGACCTGATACCGCTTCTTCGAGGAGTTGACTCGAGAAGCATCCCGCAAGCCGATCGAGGTGTTGACTCGAGAGATATCCCCGATCCGAGGAGTTAACTCGAGAATCCCGACCGCTTCCTCAAGGAGCATTCCGCAAACCAATCGAGGTGTTGACTCGAAAGGTATTCCTGATCCGAGGAGTTGACTCGGGAGAACCCACCGTATCCCTTACGCCCGTCACAGGGAGATATCCCCTTCTGTGACACATACTCGCGACCCCCGTAGAACATAAGCTATACATATTCGCGATCTCTCCGTAGCAAGTAAGACCGACCGATTAAAACCACCGGATACATTCCCCCCCATTGTAACATTCACTGTTGTGGAAAATAAATCCGATTAAACATTGCAAAATACAATCAAACGTGTCGCAATTTCTTCCTTCCCCTCCCCCGAACCTTGGTCCGACCGAGTTGTCCGGCGGGTGGAAGGCCGAGCGAGCCGCGAGTAAAGCGGCTCCGTTACAATTATATTTTTAAATTATATGCACTCTATGCACATTCGAGCGCCGCGTTCCGCGCTTTATGATTTTCATGATCCCGATCGTCCGCGTAGTAAAAAAAGTTTCAGAAAATAAAAAAAATGTTAATAATCACATTCGATTTTTTTACCTGAAAAATTTAAAGAATCAGATTACATTAGTAATCATAAAATACAGTGTACATGCATTTAAGTGTGCTAAAAACCTTATTATAATGTCATTACTTCTTATATGAATTATCATTGAAAATTTTCATTGAACATATGTTTTTTGTAGTTATTTATATATGCATAATAATATATTATTTTGTATCAAGATAAATTTTGTATCAAGTAAAACATTAGATAAAAAGAAATATATGATATTCTTTAGAATTCTTGTAATTAAGGTGATCGGTCGGATCCGCTGAGCGTTATGATCCCGTTCTCCCCTATTCTGGGCATAAAAAGAAAAAATTTAATCAAACCATTCATGGTTTGATAGCTATATCGCTGACGTATGGAATCTTAATCCAGATAATAGAAACAATGCTATTATTATATATATGAACAAAAATGAATAAAGATATCTAGGGACATTTTGAGACTAGATGTTTTAATAGCAGATCCGAATTCAATTCATAAGATTGAAGAGTAATATTTTATTGCTAAAATGTCATCATTTGGTGATAATTTTAGTTTTTTAACAATAGAGTAAACGAATATTTCTAGACTTATCACAAAATCATGGTTTATTGTTAAAATTATTAATAGAATTGAATAAAAAGCTATTTCCAATACTTCAATAAAACAATACAAAACTCAACGTTGTAGCCGTTGTTTATTCAAAATAGCATGTGCTTTACATAATATAATTTTCAAACCTTTCCTTGATAAAAAGATGAAATGATAATACGGATGAATATCTATTTAAATGCTTGTAACGACTTAGCCGATCTTATAAAAAATGGAAATATCATTAATCGATGTTCTTTATTTAAGTCATTAGAAGGGTGGAATCATTTCCAAATCTCAGTATCGATAATTTATTCTTGTATGCTTATGGAAGTTATCAAGTTAAAATGGCCAAAAACTATTATGGAGATCATACCAATAAAAATGGTGAAGTGATAGTAGAAAGATGCTATCGGCAATATAATATTAACGCCGACGCAAATGATAGTATAGATACTAGCACGAACGCACGCAACTACTCTTTCCCCCTTTCCTCTATCTTCAAAATATCTTACATGAATACATTTTATGGTGTAGCTTTATACCATCTGAATATCTGAAAATACACTATGTTTATGCTCAATTTTTAAAATGATCTCTAAACGCTACGAACATTTTAATAGCTCTATCGTATTTAGGAGATCAAAATCTGTAAAAAAACGTTATTTTTTTACTTACATTTTTGAGGACTAAAATTAATCCTACGCATTAATACTACGCACCGTCAACAGCGTGTTATAACTCTCATTAGCCCTTCCACGATTTTATAATTTTTGACATATCGAGAGCTCGGGATATTGACTATTTAGCATACATGTATTTTCTTGTTAAAATTAACCTTTTTTTAACACTTTTCTTTCATCTGAGTGCGTTAATATGTCATTCTATTTTATCGTTTATGAGAACGAGGTTCATAAAACAAGGATGAAATAACACACTAGTGCACTTAAGTGAAGTTTTCGAATATCTATCTCAAATTATGACATCAGAAGTGAGAAAACACACAAGACAAATTTTTGCAAATTATGTTCAAATAGAAATATTTTTCAATAAAACAACATTTACAATCGATAACTTAGAAAATAACTTAGAAAATATATCGAAAGTTATCTTTTTGTTTAGGGGAGGAATTAAATCATATTTATTTCTATTTGATATTAAATTTTGACATAGTTTGTCATAACTGCAAACAGCTTATTTTGATCTTTATTATGCATAATACATAATTCTAGATGTAATTACTTCCATATTAAATCATAGTTTCAGATATGATTACTTATTAATTGTGAATATTTCTCATGACCAAGTACCGGATGCGGGTCGGAATCCGCGAATCAATTTTCGCTTATCGCAGTCGCTCATTGACATGAGCCACTGCTCGGTAAGATGAAACTAATCCGAAGGTCGCTATTACCTCTACCAAGGAAATAACTGTGACCTTGCTGACAACGTCGATGCTGATCGGAAGAACCAATCAGGCAACAGACTGCCTCAAAGCGGTATAAAAACGATATACAAAAGGAAAAGGGGAGACAAGAAACTAAGTCCTTCGCGTAAGGTTCAGTCCGCGAAATAAAGATACGCGTGTGATTGTGTACGAATTTATTTAACAAAAAAGTTAACTAAAGCTAAGTAATCTATCATCTCCGATTCTTCTCTTATCCTCGACCTTAATCTCGACGACACAACAATTGGTGGCAGCGGTGGGATCGAGGTTGGTTAGGCCCTGAAACTCGGAGATCTGATAGACCTGATAACCTATAAAAACGAGAGTAGATCAGTGAAAGGCGACATAGCAGTGAAGGAACAAAGCGTAAGCTCGAGCGAGAAAGAACCTAGTAGAGCCTAGTAGAGCAGCCAACGAACAGATAGCAGCGTAACCCGAGACAACGCTGATCTACCGCACGATGACTCGCCGACTCCAAGCAGAATATATACGAGACTATAACGATGCGTTTTGCGCCGAGTATTGTAAGTCTATAAATTTTACTGTAAACTTACGAGCAATGCGCTTAAAATAAACAAGTGCTAAATGTTTAGCGAGAAACACACGCGTAACAAACTGTCCCCGAGTTTGAACCGCGAGAACCGGTCGAACGCGAATTAACGTCAATACAAATTGCAAGAGCGCTTGCCACTATACGCAATAACGTGCGCAGAATCTTAGACAACGAGTATTCAAGCGACGAAAGCCAAGCGAGTTTATCGGCAAATGTAATCACGGAATGAGAATATCCGTATAATGCAAACGATTACAATCTTGTCGCGTCAAATAACGATAAGGCCGCGAGTCTAAAAGTAGAACAGACTAACGACCTTAGACGTTCTGACTTATCAATATCATTTGACGGAAACCTATTTGGATTTAACGAAATATTCCAAGCGTTAAACGACAAAATGGCGCACGCGCGCGCACGCACGCACGCACGCACGCACACATCAGATCGCGTACTAAAAAATACAGTGAAATAGACGATATACAGTGAAATAGACGATGAAATACAGCGTTTAAGAAATCCGCAACCGAGAAACGACGAAGCAAAACCTTCAAGGAGGATCATTTATGGTGACGACTAGCAAGAAAATGTTTTGATACGTGAATTATTACAAGAGATCCGAGAGCTATGTTTACAGCTGATAAGGCCGCCAGGTAACGTGCATACGAATCGCAATAGTAGACGTCGAGAAACATTAGAACAAAAAAAATTCGTCAGATCTAATCGTTAGATCTAACCTATAGGCGAACGCACGAAGGCGTGTGCAATCAACCGGGACCTTCATTCGGTTTTTTAACGTTAAAAGAAACGAGGAATATGATACCAGAATTTGACGGTAATTCGAGGTACCGCGTGCGCGAGTTTTTCAATGCGACTAGTTACGCGATGAAAAATATTCACCTCGTATACGCGCAAACGTTGCTAGAGACTATTCTTTGCACCAAATTTAAAGGAAAGGCAATGGTGGACTTCCACGTGCGTAGCTATGAACAGCTTAAGCGCAAATTAGAACCTAAATATTTAAGCAAGCAAAGTACAGCCCATCTATAATATAAGAATGAAATAGAATTTAACTCGTTCAAGCAGAAAGCGGAAGAAAACGCGCAAGATTTCGGGCGCCGTGTAGACGTACTGCCATGGAATTGTTTGAATCCATGGAAGAGGGCCAAAACCACACAATAGAACAGCAGCGTGCGATACTGAAAAACATTAAGCTACAAGCGCTGCATAATTTTCAAATAGGACTACACGACGATATTAAATTGTTAGTTCGATTTCAACGATATTGAACTCTACAAGAGACGATAGCTGGAGCCAGTGCCGAGGAGAAGGTAAGAAGTACACTGCAAAAACAAGTATATTGAAACAACATGTTAAAAGCATGTTAAAGTGTCTCCACTTTTAACACACAAAATTGGCAAATTAAATTAACACATCTGTGTCAAAAAAACACACTTCCGTATATATAAAGTATAGTTGCTTAATGTTAATGATAAAATGCATAATAATGACACTGTAAATGTATTAGGATGAGGATACGCACCAACAGAAAAAAATTGGTGTTAAATAATTTACTAAGCTGTATCGTGCGACTAGAACATATTCATAACAATATATTATGACAAAGATTTCAAGATTTTCTTGAAATCTGCTATTTTTGTTATGAGTATATCTTAGTTGCGCGATATAATCTAATAAATCATTCAACAAAATTTTTTTGCGTGCAATATTGGTTGGGCAATATTACATAAATAATTCATAAAATAGTTAAAAAATACAAATTTATTGCTTAAGAGCACAGAATCTCAATTACAAACTAAGAAAGTAATTAAAAAATAGAAAAACATGTAAACAATTTGTTACACACACACAACTTTAAAACTAAACAGGACATTTTAATATTGTTTTATAATAATACGAGTATATGTAAGTATTGCTTTAATAATAAATATACTCTACTTCATTTCTYATTGTTAATTTTAATAATAAAGCAATACTTACATATACTCGTACAATATCCTACAACTGATACAGAAAGAATCAATTACATTATGTTAAAATGTCGTACTCAACAAGRTAAATATAACATAATGTGTTATATAGCACTTATATTCAACTGAAACTGTTTATTCATAAAYGAAATAAATTCATAAATAAAATAAACAAAATTTTTGTTAAAAACGACAAAAAATATCAAAATACTACATAGAAAACTTATAAATATAATAGGTAATCGAAAAACTTATAAATATAGTAGGTAATCGAATCTGTTAATATTGAATACTAATATACATTAACTTATACGTAATACATTTGTAAATTAATTATGTGTAGACTGTGTATTTTGGTCATTTTGACATATGCTTAAACGCCATCTTCTAAAATCTCGTTTAAAATCGTCAAACATTTTGCAAGAATAATTGTTTGACACATCCAGARCAAAATAATCAAAAATGGACAACGAAGAAACGTACGGTCCCGGAAAGTCTGATGYCCATGYATGATAGGCTCCTAATAATACTGTGAGACATTCAGTGGTAGAGAGCTTATTAATTTTTACTCTTCTTCCATCTGCAACAACGAAAGCAGCAACTATTGCATTATTTTCTACATAAGTGACTAATCGTGGACCTTCAGTTTCTTTGGTAATTAATTCCTCACCAGGAGGCGACGAAGCCTGCGGAAATAAACAAAAATGTTTTGTATTGTCATAGTGCAAAATAAACTATATAATGAACTATATAATGAACAAAATTATATTAAATATTACATTCTTCACAATGAACAACGGCTGGACATTTTTTGCTGTCCTCTTTGGCTTGTAGTTTGAGTAAATCTTTTGTAAAATACTTAATTTCCTGTTTTCTGAAATTGTATCATTTGGTATTTTAAGAAAAAAACCTAGCTCCATAATTAACACATCAATTTTTTCAAATATATCACTGAGCTTTAAATTTACTCGTAAACTAAATTCAAAGAGAATCTGAAAAATTCAAACATAAGATAACATTTATTGTAGGTAAACAGATTAATAAATCAAACTAAAAAATGAATAATTTCAGCTTTCAAAAGAAAAGGAAAGTTAGATACGACTGTGCTTATGGTATCCGACATATCAATAATTTMTTTTCTTCTTATAAATGTCTCTTTCATCAAAGCCTTTACATGAGAAGTGAGACCAATATTTTCAGTTAATGTTTTTAATTCTTTCATCATCTCTTCTTGCTTTTCTTTCTCTTTGTTTGATTCCTGTAAATAACTAAAATAAAGAAAACAAATGAAAAAATATATGTACGAGATATGTACAATATGACCCATATCAGAACGCATTTACAACTTCGTTAGCGCGCTGACAAGTCAAATGTAGCCAAAATCAGAAATGTTTTATATGCCTTTTGATTTACTGTATTCGACTTTATAAATGCGTTCTGGGTCTGCGCACGCACACACAAGATATGTACAAGATTACTCACTTTTCTGTTTCAACAGTATGAATTGATGCCAATTTAAGATTTGGTACAGAAGAAATATCTTCTTCTTCACTGCAGAAAGAGTTATCTTCTTTAATGAATTGTTTAATTTTTCTTTTTTCCCAAGCTCTTAAATTTCTAACACATTCACTTAAGCTCTTCTTAATGCTACTCTGCATTCGAAAAAAAGCAAAAAATCAGCTACATGTCAATAATGAAACAGAAAAAATGGAAAAAAGTGATAAATAAAAAAATTCTAAAGACTTGCATAAGGTACATCTTCTCCTTCATCAGCCAACATGGGATGCCTCTCCGCGATTATTTTTGCCATTTCTTTATAGTGCTCTTTGGTGATCTGATCATTTAACTGAGTTCGTAATATTTCAGCATAATATCTTACAAATTTCGAGGAATGTCTTATAACTCCATTAGGATGTTTGGTATATTCACACAAAGAATGAGGTAGCATATTAAGGACATGAAAAGGTAGTCCTTTTGTTTTTTTAATATTCTATTAAAAAAAAACAAAATATTTTATATCTGCATATTTATAATAAACTATATTTTACGAAAATGCCTTCATTGCATTATAACATCCCTTCCCCCAAAAAACAATGACTTCTTGTATAAATATCAAATAATAGATATAACACTTATAAATACATATACTAAATATATATTTCACATAATATCAACAAAAATAAGATGTAAAAACTTTAAGTAAGAGGGAAAACGTTAAGTAACGTACTTTTTCTGGCTTGCTTTTTGCATTTAATTTTCTTTTTGGTGAACTTTCTGTTGGCTTTATAGTTACTGTACCTCTCATTTCTAAGTTAATGCTTTCCTCATTTTTCTCAATTATTTCATAGGTTCCAACAATCTCATTATTAGGATTTTCAATATTCACATCATTACTTTCAATTTCGTTTAAAATTTTATTCAGCACATCAGTCGATAAATCTAAGAACAAAGGATCAGGAGATTGCATGCTGAAAACATTTTGTACTTGCATTTCATTTTCAGATGCTTCATTCTTAGAGATATCTTTTAAATGACAAAACACAACAGCCAAATCTGCATCATGTTCGACTTCAGATTCTTCATCTTCATCCACATCCACTAATATTCTCTCTCCAGTACTTTTTTTAATCTTATATTTTTGAAAAATAATATTGCAATTCTGTAATCTTCTCTTTAAATCCTCATCTTTTTCAGCAGTTTGTCGCATAACCTCTCTTAAATTATTCCAATCAGAAATTCCTGATTTGCTTTCAAATGTAATACATTTGTTTCTATTGCCGAATTGCAAATAAACTTCTTTTTTAACCATGATGGACTATTCTGGTTGAATAAACAACACGTGCAATATCTACGCTTTCAATTAGATAAATAAAGAAAATGATGTTGATACTTACGCCTCTCTTATGTAATATATATAAATCAAATTTATATTAAAACAGTTTTTCTTTGTTAGCAAAGTCACTTATGCGCACAGCAAATGCAGTGTATCCTTTATGACAGATGACGTACGATTTCGAGCCTCGGGATTTTCCCTCTCCACTTATGCACACAGAGACGTTCTGGCTATCCACGTGACGACGCCGCTCGGCGCTGTCACACGGATGTGTGCACGGATAGACGGAGCGTCTCTGTGTGCGTAAGTGGAGAGGGAAAATCCCGAGCGTGCCCGGGTCCGAAAATGCATCACTGTTTTTAACTTAACTCTGTTTCAGATTACGTGAGTTCACATGAACGCCTTCGAGCTTCGAATTTGAGCACAAAGACTATCATAATTGTTTCCAACAAAATCGTAAACGATCGTGACTCAGTAATCGCAGGTCAATGCACAAAAATCGAACTTAACATATGTCGTAAGTAAAATAATGATTGATATACGTATTGTTTTTATTGTGTATGTGGCTAATGTACATGATCATCATGATGAAAGTATTAATTGAAATTTGGAAGCAGAAACAAATAGATCAAACCAAAGTAGGAACTTCTGATTGGACTAATTCAAAAAAACTTATGCAACAAGCTGCGTGAACTATACTCAGTATAAATCGTTTTTTAAATCTGATACTTGAGTCAATTTGTACATATGCGTACTCTGAAATGGAGACGGAAGTGAGAAGACGTCTAAATTGTTCAATGTGCTTTTTCTCTACTGTGATTCCAAGAAGTTTAACATGTCATTATGTGAGGAATCATAGATTTGATCCACATTTCACTATAAGATGTGTAGTAGCAGGTTGTACAGCCACTTTTATCAAATGGTGTTCTTTTAAGAAGCACGTTCTAAGAAAGCATCGTAACAATCATGATAAATTGCTAAGAGACGGTCCGCTTCAAGACGTTCTGCTTCAATATGAACCAAACGTTTATCAAATGGAAAATAATAATATATTACAACCAAACATAAGTGAGTACATTTTAAATTTATCTCGTATATAATTTGTTTCACACAAGATGCCCGGGATAAAATTATACTCTAATTATAATCTTTTATTTGCGAGAAAGCAGATGGTGAAATCAATGAGATACATGATCTCAATTGGCATATAATGAAATTTCTTCTCTTTATTAGAGATAATTGTAAAACCTCTCAAACAGCAATTGAAAATGTAACATCTGGATTACAGCATTTTATCAATCAACTTTCTGTAATATTGCTAGTAAGTTTTATGTTAATTTTACTTTTTATATTTAAAAAAATTTTTTATAAATTATCTATCATTATCTATCTCTTTCTTTTCAGAATAAATTTCGTCARAATACCGATCCTGAATTGGGATTTATTACAACTGAAAAATGTTTCGAAATTATTGAGCAAACTCTTCTCAATRACTCAAATTCGTGGACAAGKTATAATAACTACAATATGAATAAGTTTCTTATGGATAATCTAAATATGATTCCACCAAAAGCCATACAACTGAGCCGCACACTGCTTTGGAAGCATAAACCTAAACTTGATTTAATAGAGAAAAAATCTTATGGTTATTATTTATCACTGCTTTCTASCTTACGAAGATTACTCACTAATGAACAAGTACGTTATTGTGTCGATAATCCAAGAAATGATGGGAATGTTATGAAATCTGTCTTGGATGGTCAGTACTACAAATCGCACGAAATTTTCATTTTAAAACTCCTAATTCTCTTGCAATTATCTTATATTACGATGAATTAGAAGTAGCTAATCCACTCGAATCACGTACTCATAAGATTGGCATGTTTTATTGGTCTCTTGCCAACATCTATCCAGAGTGGAGATCCTCTTTTCGTGCTATTAATCTCCTTGCTATTGCATATTACACTGACATTGTTAAAGGAGGTCTCGATAAAATTCTTGATGAAGTAGTCAGTGAAATAAAAATTTTGCAAAATGAAGGTATTACTGTGCTTATTAATGGAATGGAAAAGTTATACAAAGGATCTCTCTTAATGATTACAGGTGACACATCTGCTTTAGCATTTTTAGGTGGTTTTAAAATGTCTGTTAGTGCAGATAAGCCATGTCGTACATGTATGACTGATCAAGAGAAGTGGAGAAGATTTTTCGTAGAAAGAGCTTTCACTTTAAGAAATATGGAAAGYCATTTAAATCACTTAGAAATAATTGAAGAGCCTGAAATGCATCAAATTACTCGTGAATATTGGAAGAGGAATTTTGGAGTTAACACGAGAAGTAAATTGATTGATATCYCACATTTTGATGTCACAATGTGTCTTGTGCAAGACATAATGCATGTCTTGGCTGAGGGTGTTTTAGAARTGGAGACAAGGCTTTTAATTAATTTTTGCATTCAAGAAAGAAAAATTACTTTAGAGACATTAAATAATCGCATAACTTCGTTTAACTATGGTCATATGCAGAGAGATAAACCTTCATTAATTAAAACTTGTCACCTTAAAACAAATTTGAAACAGACAGCTGCTCAAATGCTTTGTCTTGCACATGTATTACCATTTCTTATCAATGATAACCTATTWAATAAAAATAGATCAGAGGATAATACTATTTATGATAGATTTCTACTTCATACAAGATTGTTGCAAATTACAARTATTTGTTTTGCTTATGAAGTAACTAGAAATGATGCTATTTATTTAATGAAACTCATACAAATTTTTCTCTYTCAATTTGATATTTTGTATCCTAATTCAATGGTTCCAAAATTCCACTTTCTTGTTCATATTCCTCGTCAGATTATCTTCTTTGGTCCAGCTCGTCAACAGTTTTGTATGAGATTTGAAGCCGCTCATGCTTGGTTCAAAACATTAGCTAGAGTTGTTAGAAATTTTAAAAATATACCTTTGTCATTGTCATAYAGATATGAAAGTTTAAGATGTTCCGAATTAGCAGGGATTTCAGRAGAATCGGTAAAGTTTTTATATACTGGACACAAAATTAATGAAGGTAGCACACTTGATCTGACTGACATTCCTGAATATGAATTATTGACATCTTTTTTATCGAATTTACATGAACAACTTTCAATACCGTTAATGTTYACAAAGAAAATAACTGTGTATGGTACAACATATGAACTAGATTCTATCATATTATTAAAWTCCGAAGAAAATAATATGCCTATTTTTGGCCAAATAACAAAAATATATATCCATGGAGAAGATTTTCTTTTGTTATACAAAAAATATGACACATTATATTATTGTCCCACTCTAAASGCTTATCTCGTACAAGATTCATCACTTGTTGATATAAGTGTTATAAAAATAAGTGATCTCATATATCCCCATCCTTTATCTATATTTTCTCTTCAAAAATCAAAACTTATTGTTCTTTTTAATTATAATAGAACAGAGTTTATTTAATAGTTAATATAATCAAGTATAAGATATAATGTCAATCGTTAAATATTTTAATTTACAATAGTACCTATAAGAATTAGAATCTATGTAGAACTAAGAATTTACTCTGATTATAAGTTTTATAAAAAGTTTTTATAAATTAAGAAAATATATTTTCATATTCAAGGAATATAAATGCTATATAGATATCACAATTAATTCTTATTAAAATAAAATTAATAACTGTGTATGACAATCTTGTAAAATCAGCAAAAATTCTGAATAAATTGTTTACACTAAATGTATGTTTCACTTATTAATGTTTATAATTTTAAAATAAGAGATGTTAGCCTCTTTGAAATTAAAGCTCCTGCGTTTGCTTTAAATCCTTACGCACTATAAGTATGCTATTCTCTTTCGGTATATAATAAACAATATGAATAAAATTATATTTATAGCACATGAGCTCAAAATAAACGCAGTTCCGAGTTTCTCTTTTGCGATATCATCTTAATTGGGATGTGAAAAATAGAATATCAGAAGTGAAAAAATATAAATCTAAAATTCTTGCAACGTAAACAGACTGAGCCAGGTTTGGGGTTATGTTTGCTATATACTTTGAGACTGTTATTATATTTTACATAAGAAACATATATTTTTCAAATTAATACGTACATTTTTATAGCCTTATATATCAAAATAGATTTTTTTCAAGCTACATGTTTTGATGATAAGAATCTAACGATTCGCATTAAATTCATTCATCAATGGTTTTACTTATAAGTCATGCATTTCACAACACACATTGCATGTGTGTTGCTGAAGTTATAAAGTGTGTTATGTCCATTGCTGTGTTATCCAATATATTATTCAARTGTGTTCTCAGTACGAAATGAATATTATTCTGTGTCGGAGTAACACACCCTATGTATGTTATGGGATTATTGAAGAAAAGTAACACGTCTCTGCGATGTGTTACATATGCCGTAACAGAAGGATGTGTCATTAAAACATACTTCTATTAACGAAAACAAATTCTTTTGATGCGCTTTCCAGCAAATGCATCAGAACGACATGCTATCAAATCCTTAAAACACACATTTTCCATTGCCTATTTTTGCAGTGTACAAACCAAAAAAACAATCAACACTTCCCTCGAAAAAAAACTGACGCTGGGCGCACACAAATTTCTCGAAACTCCACAGTCCAGTGCCAAATGTGGGACACTACGGATTGCCGCAACAGCCGTTACGCTTACAAATTCGCTCTACTAAAGGCGGATAAGCACATCGAAATGAATATGGTAGAAAAATATTGCACCTCATTGTAAGAAAGCCGGAAAGGAAACTGCATGGACACTGCATGGACGCCTCGAGAAATTGCAAGGACGTCAACAGAGGCCAAACAACAATAAAAAATCGCAGAAGCACACTACTGCCCTAGTGAGACAGAAGAAAAAGCACAATGAAGACTCTGACTTTTCGTTCAGTAGCAGCGAAGAAGAAGAAGTGCTAAAAATCAAAACGTCGCGACCGGCGAGAATATAAGGTAACACAAATAACGGAAATTAGACGGCAAGCACGGGTTTAGATCTAGTGACTTTACTCATATAGGAAGCAAAAAAAGAAAAAATAAGCTTCTCATTATACAGGAATAACACTAACTTTAATAAAATTAAGAAATCTAAAAGATGAAAGACCGATGCATGAGGAGCACATGATTTTAACAGGAATTACAGAACATAAAATCCACACTATAGGTAAAATTAGGGCAACGATACCACTACGGAACCGAAAAATCCGCCACACATTTTATGTGATGAAGGACTTTTCTATTGATTATGAAGAAATATTGGGAATAGATTTCCTTCAAAAGCAGCAAGCGATATGCGATCGGCAAGGAGCGATTTTGCATTGGTGAAAAGACGCTAAAATTGCAGCCTTACGCGAAATCAGTATTGAAACCGCCTAACGAAACGATTATCCAAGCAATAACCAATTCGAAACGCGTGAGAAATCGTGAAAGAAACAATGCAGGAATATTCATTGAAAACTGCCTGATAAAGCCGAAAAAGATACCCGATTGGCGTGATAAATACTACGGAAGAACAAGTGGTGATACCGATTGGTAACGAAGTAGAAGAGTTACCTAAAAACATGATCTTAGATACCGCGGAAAAACATTTGATGCAAGTAACGCAACGCAAAATTAAAGAACCTCTGCAAGCGCGTAAAGAATTTGGAAATATCGCTATGCACACAACATTTAATTAAATGAAGAAGAAAAAAGAGCCTTAGAACAAATCTGTGAAGAATTCTGCGATACATTCTATCTGGAATATGACGTGTTAACTTGTATGACATGAAATTAATATGCGTACTGATAGCGCGCGGTGAATGTCCGCCCGTATCGTCTACTTGAGAAACACAAAAAAAGTAAGTTGAAATTGAAAAGATGTTGGACGAAGGAATCATCCGACCAAATATCAGCCAATGGAATGCACCGATATTGGTAGTTCCCCAAAAAGATTTCAGGAAAGCAGAAACTACGAATAGTAGTTGACTTTGGAAGACTGAATGACTTGACGATTGGAGACTCCTATCCATTACCGAATATTACTGATATTTTGGATCAGCTGGAAAATGCTAAATATTTCTCGACCCTAGATCTCACATCCGATTATCATCAAATCGCAATGAACGAAATGGATAAAAATAAAACAGTGTTTTCTACACCATATGGGCATTACGAATTCAACCGAATACCATTCGGTTTGAAGAACGTGCCAGCGATTTTTCAATGATTAATGAATACCATATTAACCGGCATACAAGGGATCAGATGTCTCGTATATTTAGATGATATCGTGATATACGGATAGAGTCTACAGGAACATATAATAAACGGTTGACAGAAGTACTACAGCGATTATAATACGCGAACATAATCTAAAATTACAAGTGGTCAAATGTGAGTTCTTACGAAAAAAAAAAGTCATATATTTAGGGCATATAATTTCGGAAGATGGGTGTTGAGGATTCTTCTATTATTTTTTCGTTCATTATCAATTTAATATTTCGCGACGAGCGAATATTCTCGAAGGATCGATGTTATTCCTTGTCTCACTCTGCTAACGCGTTTTTGTGTGTTTTCCTTCGYGCTGGAATGTGACAAGGATGACCGATACTTACGCGATCCTTATCTCGCGTTTCTATTGGGGTTCCTAGTGTCGCGTTAGATCGATAATCCAATGGGAGCGCTCGATATTTCGCGGTCCTGCGGAYGCGCTCCCGAACTTGTGTGCGATTATCAGTCTGTCGATGCACAGCAACGACTTCGCACACAAAAGGCGAACGCGCTAATTGTTCCGCGCAAAGTGTACAAGCATAAGTGAATAAATTCTCCGATTGTGATTACCAAGAATCCGAAGATTTCTTTCCGATCCACGAACCCGGCACAAATAAATATTTTCGATATGCTACGGGAGATCGAAGGCTCTCGTACAATGGGATATTGCCTGATCCATCCAAATTGAGCACCGTAAAAAATTTTCTAACTCCTAAAAATGAAGAAAACCTTGTTGAATTGTTCTTTCATAGATTTAACGGAATACTACCGAAAATTTATAAAAAATTTTTCTAAAATTACCAAACCTTTAGCATTATTAACAAAAAAAAGAAAATAAATTTAATTGGAGCACGGAGCAACACAATGCGTTCGATATCTTAAAAGAAAAATTAACTTCCGCACCGGTTTTGAATTCAATCGATAATTCTAATTATGACGCATCGGATTACGTTATCGGAGCGGTACTGTCGCAGGAACCGGTAAGTCAAAATCGTTCCATTGCTTACGCTAGCAGGATATTAAACAAAGCAAAGTAAAATTATAATACAATAGAAAAGGAATTATTAGTTATCCTATGGGCCGTGAAACATTTCCAACGATACGTTTATGGAACTAAATTTCTCATAATAACCGATCATAAACCTTTAATATGGCTCTTCAGTATAAACGATTCAGTGTCAAGATTGATAAGATAAGCGATTCAAGTTAGAAGAGTACAATTATGAGATAATCCACCGTGCTGGGAAAAGTAACGCAAACGCTTTCTGAGATAAAATTCGATCACCGATGAACCACAAATAAATTACAAAGCAAAAGAAATAAAAGAACGCGAATATAGCGAAATGGAAAAACAGCAAATTTTATATGACTACAATGCCCCTCTCCCCTCGGAAGACACCAAGGAGAAACGCGTACCGCGTGAAACTAATACACAATTGGACCGGTTTAGCAAAAGACGTAGAAGATTACATAGCAAAATGCGAATTCTGTCAAAAAAACAAATCAAGGAGAAAAACTAAAAATGTTATTAATATTAACAGAAATCGAATAAACTGTTCGAAAATGCGCATTGGATATCGGACCACTCAGCATTACTACGTTAGGAAATAAAAATGACCTTACAACATTCAGCAAAGCTATTCCGTTACCCAATCAAGAGGCGACAATGGGAGCTAAAGAATTCGTAACAAAAATAATTTGTGAACACGATATCCCGGAAACAGTTTTGGCGGACCAAGGTACTAATTTCCTGAGCGAAGTATTTAAGAACGTGTGCAAATTGCAAATAGAATCATTAAAATTCAGACAACCGTGTACTACCTGGAAAGGAACGGGGCGTTGGAAAGGTCGCATAGAACTTTAGCAGAATATCTGCAGCATTATATCAACGAAAATCAAACAAATTGGGATGAGTGAATCCCATACGCGACGTTCGCATACAATACTACACAGTAACAAATTATACTCCGTTCGAGTTATTATACGAGCACCAGGCTACACTGCCTACGGCTCTGTCATCAGGCTCCAAAATTAACATACACCTACAATAACTACGCGGAAGAATTAAAACAAAGACTGAGGGCTACACAACAAGTGGCTAAATCACACATAAATAAGACAAAAATAAAGGTCAAAATGTACGCCGACAAAGATACTAATATAAAAACCTTCAAAATAGGAGACAAAGTTCTATTACAGGACGAATGTTACAACGTGGACGTTAAAAAAAATTAGAGGCGCTATGGACAGGCCCTTATCGCGTCGTAGAACAAATATCCGACGTAAATTACAAAATCCAAATCAAACGAAAAACCGTATGAGTACACGCAAACTGACTACAACCATTCTTCGAAAACTAAGAAAGCATTAGAAAATTAGTATAAGCAAAAACAAAGCATAGCCAAGTAGCACATAAGTCTAATCATAGAAATAGTTAGGAAAAAAATCACTTGCCTTTATGGATCTTCGGCACGGGAAAAAGAGGATCTCCATAACTCTACGGCCGGAAGAAACGGTGACAACTAACTGATCCTTGAAGATCCCGATCTTCAGAACGAATTTGCACATCGCCAAGAAATGCAACACAGAATGCAATTCGGCCATATTAGAAGCCGCAAGACGCCGCGCGTACTTAAACGCGGCACCAATAAGCGGCACACGTAGTCGGCATAAAATCCTAGCACAATCTACACTTCATTTTTTGCTTTCTTTCTCTTCTCTTTTAAATAAATGTGGCTCGCAATAAATCCCGTAGCGAACTAAAAACCACGAAAGATAGAATGCGCTAAGAGGCTGCAAAGAATGATAAAAAGTTGTGATGAGAAGGTATGAAAAATGATAATACGAAATCCTTCTTTTGAGCTTTCTCCTATACATTTCCCTGACAAAACCGAAATTGGAATCCGCATCTCCTTTCGAGATAGTGACACTTCACGACGAGCCTGGAATCTACTTTGAGAATACAAGCTAACTTCAACAAATTGAAGCGACTTGGAAATTAATAATTGAAATCGACACAGTCACAGTTATAAGCATGAGATTTCTACAATTACAAAATTATCTCGAGCAAATCGAGAAATTATGTAGGGAACTTAACGAAGACAATTTGTCGAAATGTCATTCAAGTGATGAACAAGTGATGAACGCGAAATTAACGCTACTAACTTATTGTCTAAACAATATATCAAACATCGAATTTAAAACGCGGTTTGATAAATGTCATAGGATCTATAAGTAAAACGTTAGTCGGCACTATGGATGCATTAATAAATGAGCAAATAAAACTACTACAAAACAGACAGTTAACTATACAGCACGCCATAAAAAACCAGATAAAAGTCCTGAACGCGACAATAAAACATATCAAAAGCCTAGAAGAAACTCTTTATAATGAAAATCTACTTTCAAATGTCACGAATCAAATGCAATAACAAATAACAAAGGCCATACGTTAAGAAGACATGGACGAACATTTGCTACTACTATCATAACTGACTTGATGACATCGGAGACATCATCGATTTCATAACGTATACTAAAAACGGAATTATATTGACTCTTTTATTGTTAGAAAATATAATAATGGAATTGCGAGAGGCAAGTACTCTATTAACAAACGGATTGCATTTTCCCTTTAAGATTCAAACCGCGAACTGGCAAACTATGCAAAAGTATATAATGATAAGCGCGCATTATGATTATCCTAATATATACAGGGTGTCCCAAAAAGGTCGGGACACCTAAATATCTCGGGAAATATAAGTTTTACAGAAAAGTGTTTCAGACAAAAGTTATATGGTTTAAAAATATCTATCTATGATCCTATCAGTTTGACTTTGGGTTGCGTAGCCAAGGTCAGGTCAAGGTTACATTGATTTTCTTAAATGGAACACTCTATTTTTGATTCAAGAATCTAATAGCTGATGTCGAGAGCTTTCCAAAAAGCTACAATAAAATATTTTTTCATGAAATATTTTTCAAGTTATAATGCTTTAAAGTTACAGTATCGCCGACACTAGCATTACCCAAGATATGTAATACCACGCGGAGGTTGCCCAGGCAGATTGACATGTCTTTTGTGCTCGGAGAAAGATTAGAGAATAATGCAGCCAATGAAGGCGAGATCGGTCTTCAATCCGGCCAGTCAAGGTAAGATCGGTCTGTGATCCGGTCAATCAAGGCGAGATCGGTCTGTGATACGGCCAGTAAAGGCAAGATCGGTTTGTGGTGCGGTCAGTCAAGGTAATTATATTAAATGCTCGAATTGTGCACCATTTACTGTTTGACAAATGAGCTATTCAATCATAAAAATTGGATATGGCATTTCTGGGAGGAATTCTGGAGCAATGAGAGCAGCTTCTTCAATAATCCTTTGACGAAGTTCCTCTAAATTTCTTGGTTTTGTTGCATACACTTTGCCTTTCAGATAGCCCCACAAGAAATAATCAAGCGGTGATAAATCAGGTGAACGTGGTGAACACTCTATCTATCCTCTTCTTCCAATCCATCGGTTAAAAAATTCCGTGTCTAAGAAGTTTCGCACACCTCTACCATAATGCGGTCCAGCACCGTCTTGCTGAAACCATGTATGCACAAAGTTATCTCCCACAATCCGTCTGATTGCTGGAACTATCTCATTCCTCAGCATATCTTCATACTTTGCAGAGTTCAAATTTTCATCAATGAAAAATCAATGTATTATTCAACATACCTGCCCAGACGTTCAATTTTTGAGGGTATTGTGTGTGAGCTTCCAACATCCAGTGAGGATTATTGTCAGACCAGAATCTGCAGTTATGTCTATTGACTAACTATTGACCATTCAATTCAAGAGCTTCGTCTGAGAAAACTACTATTGAAAACAAAATTGGGGTCATCATCAGTTTTTCTCATCATGACGTCGCAGAATTCCATACGATGATCAAAATCATCTTCGCTCAACTCTTGTACCAGATGAATTTTATACGGGTGGAACTTGATTTTCTTTAAAATTCTTTGCACAGACATACGACTAATATCATGTTGCTGATTTGCTTTGCGAATACTGAGGTGGACATTTTCGACAAATGACTGTGCAATATCCAACTGTTTTTCTTCACCAGTCGCCGATATTGGTCGTCCTGGAATTTGGCGATTCTTTACGCTACCAGTTTCATTGAAACGTCTGACCGTTCGCTCCACGGTGGATCTCGAAATGGCTATATTTTCATCGCGAAAAGTTTCGTTAAAAATCTGCCTAACTTCATTGTACGATTTTTGACGATCACCTCATCCTCGCATCATGAGAAGAGATATTCTCTCTCGTTCTGAAAGATAAGCCATCGTAGGTGAAAAATAATAAAAGACAAATACTGAATCTGTGAGGGAAAATATTTCAAACAATATGAAAAATTTTTTTAATCAATTAATTTTGAAATAATTTATCTGGCTGAATCACACACAGAGCGCTCAGATAAAAGATTCGAACACATTGARTRTTCGATCTATTCGAACAGTTCAAAGTTCYGAATTGTGCACTATTTAATCCGAACTTCAGACATGACGAATTGACAATTCATACCGATCATTTAAGCTCGAATTATTCGAACTGTCTGAACTATTCGAATCAAATGCTCATTTGTTGGAACTTCGAAATGCTCGGTAATGCTAGTGTCGGCGATACTGTAACTTTGAAGCGTTATAACTTGAAAAGTACTTCATAAAAAAATATTTTATTATAGCGTTTTGGAAAGCTCTCGACATCTATTAGATTCTTGAATCAAAAATAGGATGTTCCATTTAAGAAAATCAATGTAACCTTGACCTGACCTTGGCTACACAACCCAAGGTCAAACTGCTATCAATAAATAGATATTTTTAAACCATATAACTTTTGTCTAAAACACTTTTCTGTAAAACTTATATTTCCCGAGATATTTAGGTGTCCCGACCTTTTTGGGACACCCTGTATATCATATTAAGATTTCCGATTGTAGCGTATCCAATGTACGAAATAATTAAAATATTGCTGTTATCTATACACAATAACGCAAATGTATTTACATTAATAGAAACTACGTATCGCCTTCTAGCTATTGATAAGGAAAATCACCATTATCTTCTATTGAATGACCGTGACTTAAAAGAATGCATTCAGGATTCGTAAAATAAACGTGCAAGCGGAATTGGCCGACGTATCATGTATAAGAAGACGCACCGTGCAAAGTGCAGATATATGTAAAAAGCCAAACTCGAGCCAAGTAAAAAACTGTAAAGCGTCACATAGTAATGAATACAACGTTCTGGATAACTTTACCGGAACCATAATCCTGGTTGTATTCCGCATCCGGAACACAGAAGATATTGATTAGTTGTAAGAATTAAAAAGAAAATAAAATTATAATAAAAAACACTGCCAAAATTACTCTAAAGCCAAATTAATAACACCTGAAGTTACGCTTAAGTTAATAAGCCAATTAGATTAAAAATTCATTATGGCTCACTTCTCTAAATTTAATGTTACCTTGATCTAGAAACGATAAAGATAGCGCAAAACTAATAAAGAAACTAATAAAGAAACTTCAATTAAAACAAATCATCGACAATCCCATAAACCTGATCGAGCTCAGTAATAGTTTAAATGAAATAAATAAAGAATTAGAAGAGAATGAAGACAATATACTTCACAATAAATATTTCGTACATCCTGTGGAGAGTAACCATAATAGCAATAATTTTCGTAATCGTAGCAATAACCATATGCGTTTTCAAAAAATTGCAATGCAATTGGAGACACAACAAAAATGCGATACCGACATCTACATAGTCGTAATATAATCCGATTATAATCCAATTTTCGGAAAAACTGACATATAAACCTGTCTCTTATACACATCTAGATGTGTATAAGAGACAGGGGGAGGGATGTCATGAGTATTTCTCATGATCAAACACTTAGCACGGACGCGCGCCGGAATCCGCGAATATCAATTTTCGCTTATTGCAGTCGTTCATTGTTACTGCGATAAGACGAAACTAATTCGAAGATCGTAGTTATTTCTTCCAAGGAAGTAACTGCGACCTTGCTGACAACGCCGGTGTTGACCGGAAGAACCGACCCGACAACAGATCGCCTCAAAGCGATATAAAAGCGACACACAAAATGAAAAGGAGGGACAATCTAAAACTAAGTCCGTCGCGTAAGATTCGGTCCGCGAAATAAAAATACATGTGATTGTGTACGAATTTATTTAATAAAAAAGTTAACTAAAGCTAAGTGATCTATCATTTCCGATTCCTTCCTCATCCTCGATCCTGCCTAATCTCGGCGGCACAACATAATCATGAAAAAGGAGTATATTTTTGATATATTTTATAAGTCGATTCTATCAATTGTTGTTTTATTCAAACATATTTCCATTCTAATATAATTTACAGGAATTTTTATTATAAAGTAAAGGCAGGTTACAATATGAAATAGAGACTTATTTAAAAAAAAAAGCACTGCATTTAGATAGAAATTCGCTAGAAATTGTTGCAGTTATTGCAAAACATGCCATAATAAGAAAATCTTGTGCAATAACAGCTTTCTTTGACAAGTATTTATTAATTTTTATTGCTCCAAAATATCACAGCATTGTCTCAAGTGTTTACACAAACTTAAAGTAAATTCATTAATGTAATAATAATAAAGGTTAAGGCCATAAGTACGAGCATAAAAACATAATATGAAAAAACAATATATTTATTTCAAAATTTAATTAAGTAGTAAACGTTTCTGCCTCACCGGGCTTTCATCAGTACAATTAAAATATAAAATTATAGTTAAAACCCTATGGCAGTTCGCTGAGAAATATATAAGATAAACATTTAACAGTTAGATCTGATCAAAATTGAAATTTTCGATTTACATAAACATTTACATCTGTTCAATAAAGAGCTTTTTCATTTGACTAATTCTCTCCATCGACTTTTACCTTTTTGGGTTTGGAGTTCCATTTTAAAACACTTTTCATTTCTTTTTCATAATTCATATCACAGCCTGTATTTATCACACCGAAAGAAATTTGTAGGATTGTGGAATAGACAACATAAAGAGATGATTAACAACATTCATAGCATTAAATACACTTATCAATCTTCTAGTGATGTATTCCATTGGAATAACAAGAAGGAATTAGAGGCTGGACTGTCTCATCAGAATAATATTAACGTTGTTATAGATCCTCATAAATTTTGTAACAAACCTAA
>JANQDE010000249.1:153088-166336 GCA_037157785.1 Cephalotes varians | reverse complement strand
ACACACACATTTATGTACATAGCCAGATCCACTTTTCGGTGCTGAAAAAGAAACGACCGAGCTTGGTTCGTGTCCATGCTAGATCCATTGTGGATCTAGCACGGACGCGAACCAAATCAGCCGTTTACCATAGCACCGAAAGTGGATCCGGCTATGTAGTTCCACCAGCTCAAAAATCGATCCAGTTAGCGCTGCTGTACGGCCTAGGAAAAGCGTTTCACCTAAAACGGCGGCGTGGTCCCTCTCAGGTTTCTCTCTGGTCGGGCGATGTTTCTGAACGCAGCCTTGACTGTGCCTGGGATCATGATATAAAGGCTGCGGTCCACTTGGCGCTACGAATGCTTCGAAGCATTTTTTGATTGGTTAATTTGTAAAATTCTTTCTTCTGATTGGTCAATCGAATGCTTCGAAGCATTCGTAGCGTCAAGTGGACCGCAGCCAAAGGCAAGGGTATGCTCATCCCGTGGTATCCCATTGCGCACATATAAAAAGTAGAGGGGATAAGCACGTGACCGTCACCAAATTACGTCACATTTTTGAAGCTTCGAATGATTTCGATTAATTCCGGAGCGGTTCGGCTTCGTGCAATAACGCACATGTGATTAATCCGTGCGATGAGGTTATGAGAGTTCACCGCGTCGCGAAGCTTCTTCTGACAAGTGTTTGTGAAGTTTAATCACCTTGTCCTAATTACATGTGTCTCTAGAATCATTTTAAATATGCTTGAACTTTGAATACGATAACACATTAATGATAGTGCTGAGGCATCGTCTTCTCACATCTTCACATTTTGCACGAGGAAATATTTAAATATTTGTACCGCACAAATACTAGCAGATTCTTCTGCAGACATGATATTGATGGATTGGTCTAATTCAGTGCAGTGATGGAAAGTTTGATAGGTTGGACGCGCATGCGCGACGATTTCGACGCTAGGGTAGTATGTAGGATGAGTAAAATAGGGTGCCGTTACTGGGTTCTATATAAGTATACAGGTTTACATAAATATATATTTAATATTAGTTAAACAAATAAGTTGTTTAAACCTGTTTCTTCTTATAATGTATACATTTTATATTACATTTACATTTTTAGAACTTTCCTGAAATATATATTTATGTATATTTATATAGAACCCAGTAATGGCACCCCATTTTACTCATCCTACATACTACCCTAGCGCCGAAATCGTCGCGCATGCGCGTCCAACCTATCAAACTTTCCATCACTGATTCAGGGCCAATTTCACCAACGTCGGTTAAACTAACCAACGGTTAAAGTATCGACCGTGATTGGTTCATTCTGGTCAAAGACAAATGCGATTGGATAATTCCAATGGAATTGTCTAATCGCATTTGTCTTTGATCAGAATAAACCAATCACGATTGACACTTTAACCGTCGGTTAGACTAACCGAYGGTTAATTCCAATGGAATTGTCCAATCGCATTTGTCTTTGATCAGAATAAACCAATCACGATTGACACTTTAACCGTCGGTTAGCTTAACCGACGTTGGTGAAATTGGCCCTCAGTGTACTAGCGACAATCCATCTTGATCTTTATTAATTGAGGAAAGATCATATTTATCAGCACCTAAGTTTTGAATAATATGGCACAATATTATAACGTTGTGACCAATGCCAGTGGTACTTTCACATTAGAAGCAGTACCAAGAATCTGCACTGCAGATGAGCAATGAATTCAGTTAGTTGTTGGGGACGTTAATAATAGAAGTAATAATGGTTCACAACGGCTTGTGACTTATACTGCTGCACCACAAAACAGGCAAAACGTTTTTATAATCAAAACGAATGATATATCTGGTAACTCATAGCCGCATGTTGCCATTTTTATTAAAGTAATGTTCTAAAAGAAAAAAGAGGTGTTGCTCTAGAATATAAAGTAGTGTGTGTGATCATACATTAAAATGAATTGCGCAGTAAAAGGTTGCAAAAATTATTATCGGAAAACGAAAAATCTCTCGGGCGGAACTGTCAAATATTTTTCATTTCCGAAAGACGAAGCTGTGTGCATTAAGTGGCGTGAAGTCTGTGCAAATCAAGATATCTCCGTTACTAAAGGTAAGATCTTAAGAAAGTATATAGTCGAGTCAATATTAACGATGGAGAATTTAGTATCTTCCCGTAACTGTATTTTGTAATATTACTAATACAAATAGCATAAGAACATAACAATGAATTTTATTCCTTTATTTATGAATAGATTCATGTTCATCATTGCTTTATATTGCATTGCAAAGTTTAAACAATAAACTGTCTCGAAAAGTATAATTTGTAATAACAAAAGAATAATTATTTTTTATAATTTAATGCATTTTACAGGTTGTAAGGTTATGTTGTAAAAATGACTTTCGATAAATTGCAATGTGCACTTTTTTTAGTAGAAATTGGAAAATCAAAAAATATTTAATAGAGCTGATCGATAATAACTTAACGTATTCTTTATTTTATTTAGGGAGAATATGTTCAATACATTTTGAACCGTCGTGTTTTAAAAAATCTTTGCGACTGCCACTGCTGGGATACTCTCCGAAAAGAATTCGTAAGCTGGAAGACAATGCAATTCCCACATTGCATTTATTTAATGAGTCGCATGTGAAAAATACACAGCCGCTTGATCACGTTGATAAAGAAGGGGCTACAGTTGTAGCAAACATACCAATGAATTGTATCGATACACTTCAAGAAGTGTCGAATGCTTCAATGAATATAGAAGTTTCATCGAAAGAAATAGAGTCGACTGCGGCAACACACATCAATGTCACATCAAGAGAAATAGCTGCATCAATGAGCAATATGGATGTTAATATGAACAATACCATACTTGTAACACCAAGTACATCTGTTGCAACAAATCTTCATAGTTCTAATAAAGATGTTGGCACCATGTAAGTACCTTACTCTAGGCCTGTTAAATTGTTAAATGTCATAAAAATTATTGCAAAAAAAGAATAATTATTAAAGAACAGTAGTATGAATAGTGTGTCATTTTAAAGTTTGAACTAGTAATAACCTTTTTGAATGTAAATAAATATAATATATAAAAATACATGTTATAATAAAATATAAATAAATATATATAAAATATATATAAATAAAATAAAATGAGATATATATATATAATAAAATGAATATATAATATAAAATAAATTGTCAATACTGACTATAAATAAATATAAAAATATATATTATAATAAAATATAAATATGAAAAAATTAGTAACGATCTTTTAGCCAATTATTTCTTTGTTGCATTGTTCGGCAAAGTTATTTATTAATTTTCGCAGCATTTATTGATTTTATATATAGTTAGATTTTATATATAAATTATAGATTTTTGATTATACGTTTCAGAGTAAAGTTGCAACAAGAATTGAAAGCCATGAAAGAGAAATTAGAAAAATTTAAACAACAAGAGAAACTGAATAGGTGAAGTTACTTTTATATCATTATTCGAATGTTATATTTACAGAATTTATATACATGTATTTTTTTATGTATTTACGTTTTCAGCGAGAATCTTAAATTGCAAGTGGTTGCAATGAAAAAAAAATTGAAACAGCAAGAGCAAAATCGGTCTCGGGACATTAAAAGATATGAAGCTAAGATGCACGAAACTTTGAGGAAAGTTTTCACGCCGGGTCAAATACGAATGTTATTAAAGCCCAACGTGACACGTATAACTTGGTCTTCAGAGGACATAGCGAGCGCTATATCTTTACGATGCATCAGTCCCAAAGCTTACCGGTACATGAGAAATGTTGTGAAAATGCCTCTCCCTGGTCTTTCAACGCTAAGAAGGTGGGCATGTAACATTAATGTAGATCCAGGCATCTTAGATGCAATTCTTGATTGCATGAAATATAAAGGAAAAACCTTGCAAATGCATGAAAAACTAGTCATACTCACATTTGATGAAATTCACTTATGTAATAA
The DNA here is from genome assembly GCA_037157785.1 of Cephalotes varians. Lineage (NCBI taxonomy): Eukaryota > Metazoa > Arthropoda > Insecta > Hymenoptera > Formicidae > Cephalotes > Cephalotes varians. Next base: position 162,380 of record JANQDE010000249.1, on the reverse strand, counting down.
AATTGCTATCGATCGAAAACTGCAGCAAGTTGTTGGGTCACATAAGTCGTGTCAACGTGTGATGATCCGTAGTTTATTTTCTAAATGGAAACAACCGATATATTACGATTATGATAAGGCAATGACAAAAGATACGCTTTTGTGCATTATTTCACGATTGTATGATATAGGTTATACCGTTATTGGCATGACATGGGCTCAACAAACATGGCGCTGTGGTCTGAATTGAATATTAGAGTTACCCCCAAAAATAATTATTTTCAGCATCCTCTCAACAAAAAGCTAAAGATTTTTGTATTTGCAGATATGCCGCACTTGCTCAAGTTAGCAAGAAATCACTTTCTTGACTGGGTTCGGTATTCGGGGACATCGCGTGGAAAAAAAATGTATTGAACGAATCTTAAGTATTAATGCAAAAGATGTAAAAGTTTCTCACAACATTTCTCAATACCATCTTGACGTTCAAGGCTGCGAAAGACAAAAAGTTGTTCTTGCCGCACAATTATTTTCAGAACGAACAGCTTTAGCCATAGAATGGTACGGACAAAAAGGATACCTTAACAATTTTGACTGGAAGGAAACAGCGCGTGTTATCCGCTTATTTAACGACTGGTTTGACATTTTCAATGCCAGTAGTATGTACGGCAAACATGATGGCAAGAATGCTTACGGTATTAATTTGGAAAAACAAGATGATATATTACGTGAAATGACTGAATTAACGAACGAGACGACAATTGGAAAACATAAAAGTTTGATTACATTCCAAAAAGGAATTATCGTTAATAACTGTTCTTTGCAGCAATTTTTGCCGTACATTAAGGAAATGTATTCCAACGACTACTTTAATGTGCAATACATCATTACCAGGCGGTTAAATCAAGATGTACTCGAAAATTTTTTTTCATTTATTAGAGCTACTGGTATTGCATATGATAAGCCCACTGCTCTCGATTTTAAATACCGTCTAAAAAGATATATTTTAGGCAAGCACTCAACCAATCTATTTTGTAATGAAAGAGCTTGTAACGTTTCGGCAGAACCTGATCTACCTTGTTTTGTATCCCCTTTTATTACTGGCGAAGCTAATGATGAATCTGGCGAAGTATTAAGTACTAAAATACTTGAACCGTATGCGTTGGAGGATAAACTACCGCATTTTGAAGAAGAAGAGTTGTTTACTGAATGTAATGAAACAAATAATAATGTAATCGTATGCGATCTGTCTACGTTTCATCCAACTTTGGAAGAAAAAGAATTTCTCACTTCTATAGATGAAATGGACATAATAGATACTATTGAAGATGAGGGATTAAAGTATATTGCTGGTTATGTTGCTCATCGATTTAAATCAAAGTATAGTAATTTAGGAGTCGCAACTTTCGAGATGCCAGTTGGAAGCGATATAGAGTGGGTTCAATTTATTTCCCGCGGAAAATGTATGTATCCGTCAGAAATCTTGTTAACGGCAACGCGGATAATGAATGTTGAATTTGAAAAATATCATGGATCTCAACTTCGCAAAAATAAATTTATTTTTAACGAACTGGCGACAATTGTACAAGAGAAAATACAACCGCTGAAATTACCACGTACAGTCATTTTGTGCCTTGTTCGTACACGAACATATATTCAACTTCGTGTAATGAATCGACAAATATCTGAACAAAATAGAARTAAACATAAGAAAATGAAAATGATAAAATTTACTAACAATAAAATATGATTTAACAACAATAAAATATGTACTGTGCACTAATCTCTAATCACATCTCTATCGTTTTCTTTTCCTTTATTATCCTTTAAATTTCTTCAATTTTCTTCATTAGTATTTTCAAAGTTACAATTTCTTTCTTGTATTTCTTATATTTGTTCAGTTTAAATATAATGAAACATAATTTCTTTTTAAATAATAAAAATCAAAGCTATAGTAAATAAAAGTAATTTAACCATTCTAATTTCCACTGAAATCAATATTTTAATGACATATTTATAATGTCAGCCAATTGCTGAGATTTCATTATTGTAATTTCCTGTTGTATGTAGGATGATTATCATTATGATTCAAAATAATTTTTTAATTAACGAATTACTGATTAGTAAAATACATCATTCCTTTGTTATTTATTTCTATGGACATATGTCTGTCGCTATTATAATGATATTAGTATCCTCGAACAAATCGATATAAACATTAATACAGGAAAAAATGTGTATATTTTTCTTTAAATATTTCATTTGTTGAACAAATTCAAGCTTAGAATAAAGGGAGAGACAAAAATAAGTTTTGTGGTATTTATTATGATTCTTAATGCGGCGGTTTCAGTGGGATTTACTACAAGTACTTCTGACTTTATTTTCTATGGGATTGTCTTCGAATATATCTCTGATAATATCGCGTTTCGGCTTTGAATGCGCCGGTAAGCCGCGGTGTAAATTTTCCATTATCTGCATTCTGTTCACATTGTGATTCTTAAATTTTTGGCTCAGAAACTCAATATTTTCATTGTCATCGATAGCTTTCATTGTAGCCAATAGTTTCTCTTTGTTGTAATTAATTATTTTCTTTTTGTCACTTGCCTGTTTCACTTCTGTCATCTCGCTGTTACTTTGCTCAGTCTGAGATACATGAACATTATTGGACAATACATCAACGTCTGTAATATTCAATTTATTTTGTGTTTCTATATTAACATCATTTTTATCTGATATTTCTTCATCACTATGAGGAATTACACTAGGTGTTTTGTCTACTTTGGGTTTAGGATATTCTTTTTCCAAATCCGGCCGATTGTTTCTATCCAAGTGACTTATCGTAAATTCCCTTTCATAGGTTTGCTGCAAGTCCTTCTCAACTTTCTTCCTTTCTGGAGTCGACAAATTTTTTATTTCTTCATATGCTGCATTGTTTTTATCATGTTGATTTTTGTCACATAACATGTCAGCACATACTGGCTTATCTTCTAAATATGTTTCTTCTTTTGTACAATCTTTTTTTTTTATGTCTGTAGGAAAATCGTCTGTTCCGTTAATTTCCAAAAGTTGTCGTTTGTCCAGCGATATTCTGTTTGAAAATTCTTGAGAAATCTTTGTATCTTCTATGTTTATGTCATTTGGAATGTTATCAGATATTCTCTGTAGCTGTGTACCCTTTAATGTCCCAACAGACATATCTACAATGTCCACAGTATTGTATTCTGAATGAGCGACATTAAAAGATTTACTAAACTGCTCCTTGGCATACTTAGGTAAACCGGTTTGAAAGTCATTGCTTTTATATTCAATGGAAGAATCTCCATTCATATTTATCTTTCCTTCGGAATCAACATCAGAGTCGCTATCATAAAGATCATTGTTCCTATGTTGTAATACTTCTGATTTACTTTTGTACTTGTGCTTTTGAAACGTTAAATCTTCTGCTAGACGTATACTTAATTCTTCTTCCTCCTCTTCGTCGCTGTAGTCTGCTTTTTTTATCATATCTTCCAAAGTGTCAGAGGTATTTTCTGGACTATTAATCAGTCTATAACAGATACGACAGGAGCATAATAATACAAAATCAAAGGATTGTTTTGTATTAATTATACACGGAATAAATATATTTAAAAAATTTTTAAACATACCTTGCGTACAATTCTCTAGATTTCTGTGGGGTATTGTAAGCTTGAATGTAATATTCACTAATGTTCTCATTTTCTCCATTTTCATCATCAGATGAATAATCGAATTCAGCTCTCAATTCTTTTTGTGGTTTTTGTGAATTCTGATTTTTTATTCTGCTAAATAATTTTCTTAATTTGCCACTTCCACCTTGATTGTTATTTAACTCGGCTCTCTCCAATATTGATTTATAATCTATCGATGTGACTTTTTCATCATCATATGTTCTTGTTTCAGAATCCTTTGATTTAACTATCAAGTCATCCATAGAATGAGCATTTTTATGCATATGTGGCGATCTTCGTAAACGAAACTTTCGTATCTGTTGCAAACTTGCCATTGTTTCTGACTTTAGCTGATCTACCGAATGATTGTGATTAACATTATTTGATCCAGTTAGTTTTTCATCATTATTAGATTCCAATATGTCAAGTGATGGCTGCAATTACATTTAAAAAATTTATTAAATCGTTGTTAATACTTATTTTATGCTTAATTACATACAAGTCACCAAATGCTTACCAAATCCTTTGGCGTAGTATTTTCACTCCTTTTACTTCTACTAGATGTTTTGATTGGATTAGAGATGCTAAAAAATATAGAACATGTATGTGTATGTATGTTTGTATGTGTAAAAAATATTTATTTTATATATTATTAGACAAAGATGCATGAATATAATTTTTTTACCTGACATCTCTGAGATTTGTAAGAGAATGACTACCTAAGTTTTTCTCTTTGCTATAAATTGGCAATTGACCATTATAATATAATCTCTTTTCTCTATTGTCTAACAAACATTCTAAACTTTTCAATTTCTCTATTGTCTCTTGTAAGTTCTTCTGTGTCTCTTTGTGTTTAGAAATCTCGATGTGTAATTGATGCTTCAAGCTTTTAGTTTCAAGAGCAAGTTTTCTGTGTAATAGCTGCAAGAAGATTTTAACTAAAGTAGCTTCACAATATAATCAATCTACTTTATTTCTGTTACGTAAATGTAATTTTTGAAAGTAAATATCGAAAGTCACTTGTTACCTGAATAGTTTCTTGTTGCTGTTGCACTTTATAATTCATGTCCGATAATTGTAACTGTAATTTTTCTCTCTCTTCGAGATTTCGATCTTTACTAAGTTGCAATAAATGCTTATTTTGTGACTATAAAAGAAAATTTTCAGAAATTTGTACAAATGCACATTAAAAAACTTATATTTTATTATATGAATATAAAATATAGCATAATAGAATTATAAAATTTAAAATAATTAAATATAATTATATAAATATAATATTATACACCAATGCATTAAGTGAAGAACTCACATTCACAGAATAAAGTTCATTTTCTTTTTCTTTCAATAGGCTGCATGTATCCTTATGTAATTCTTTTAATTTCTTATATTTTGTTTGAAGTACTCTCAATTCCTCATGATGCGAATTTATAAGTCTTGGTAGTTCGGCATTTGCCCCTTCATAACGTCTCAATGCAGAATCCTGTCTTTTCTGCAATGCCTTTAATAATCTATTTTCATTTGCTAGTTCCTACAAGAAAATTAGTTTTGTATTAAATAAAATATTAATATAATAACTATATACATCAGTATATTTTTTGTACATACATTAAGATGGTAATGTGCATCGGCTAATTGATTTTGCAACTGTTTAAAACGGAGCATTTTTGCTGACATTAACCTTTGCCCGAGAATACTTTTATTACTACATTTTGGTTCATCCGATAGTGATTGCTGTTTCATGCTGCCTCTATATGGCGCACCTATATAGATATATATAATATAATAGAATATTATAAACAAGCATGTACTTTTCAATAAATTTTTATACAAACCAAGCAAGGGATTTAAGCATTTTTTATTCGATGGAAGTAATGTATTTCTGCAAGGTGATAGCTTTTTAGATTCCAGTGTTGAGTCTTTTGAACAAGGCTTTGCTTTTCTACAATTTACATATAAATGTACATTTAATATACATAACAAATAAAATAAGTTTTTTTAGTTAATCTTTAAAACGCATGTATTGAACCTTACAATATATCTTATCTCTAATATTACGTCATGATTTATATTGAGACTCTAAGTTTAGTTTACCTAGTAATTGTTCTGTGAACATTAAGTTGTACTACTGGTAAGACAGAGGCTTCAGTTTGCATTTTATACTTATACGCAGCGTATTACAACTCGTGTTGTCATTGCATACAGTCCATCTTTATAATATCAAATTGTCAGAGAACTGTCAAACGCTCATTGCAGACTAGTCAGCGACCATTGTTTCAAATGGTTGTCAAGGCAACATCTGTGTAAGCATTAGTAATCAATGCTTTTCAAAAATGTTTTGACATTTTTCTAAAATGAAATAAATCTTAAGACCCAAACATTTTAAATAAGATTTTTTTTATTTATTATTTATTATAGTTCAAATTGGATCCACGATAAACAAAAAAAAAGAATTTTTTAATTAAGTTTAATATAGCATTTATGATTTCTTTATTTTATAAATACATTAATATATTGCACATTATATATATATATATATATAAATTTATATATATATATATATATATATACATACATACATACATACACACATACATAGAAAGTATTATTTAATAACATTTTCCAATCAAAAGTGAAAACTATATATAATTACATAACAGAAAGCCAAATGATTTACCGCTTTTTTTTACACTTAAATTATATTTCAAGCAATAAAATTACATTTTTCATAAGTTTTTAAATATGTTATTAAATTAAAACATTTGATACTTAAATATATACAAATTATTCCAAAAGTAAATTATTATTGTTGTTAATTGGCTGAAATGAAAATTACATACTTATGAAAATGTATGCACCCAACAAAAAAGGTTATTTATAATAAAAAGTTACGAGCGTAACATTTGTTTATTACTATTTAATATTAATATGTACATTGACTTTGTAACAAATATTGTCGCCTATCTTTAATACTTCACAGCACTGATATTTATCTGTAAAACTATTTTTATATGTCTCACATATCTGTCAAATCCTAATCATAAAATAACATGAGACAATTATCTAAAATTAAGACTTTCATTCAATATTCATAAATAGTATCTTTACCTAGATTATACTATCTTTAATTAAATTGCTCAACTTGACTCTTTTCTTTTTGTTCTTGTAATTTTTTCATGCCTAAATATTGAGTTTCCCATAATTTACTGTATAAAGAATTTGGTATAGATAACAATGATTCATGTGTTCCCCTTTCGACTAAATTACCCTGATCTAGCACAAGTATATCATCGGCATCCATAACTGTTAATAAACGATGTGCGATCACGATTGAAGTCCGTTTTTCCGTTGCCTTACGCAGGGCATCAAGTATGTTCTGTAAAAAAATTATTTATTAAAATGATGTAAAATATTTTTAAATAATATGACTACATATAGCATTCCTGAAACTTGCATGTTCTGTAATGGAGTCGAGTGAGGAAGTAGCTTCATCGAAGATCAATATAGGACTATCTTTCAAAATTGCTCTGGCGATTGCAACTCTCTGTTTTTCTCCGCCACTTAATTTTAAACCGCGTTCTCCCACGGGTGTGTCGTATCCTTGCGGCCACTTCAGTATCGAATCGTGTAGATTTGCCGTTCTCGCAGCTTCGAAAACTTTATCATGTGATTTCCTCAAATTACCATAGTGCAGATTATAAAATATACTTTCATGAAAAAGTACTGTATCCTACAATTTAATTTTTAATACATCATAAAAAGTGCAATATTTGCGCATAAAATAATTAGCTTTAATTATCAAAACAAGATAAAAGGACGAAACATATTGATTTTTACTTGTGGCACAATTGAAATGCATTGTCTGAGATCCTCTAAATCAACGTCCCGAATATTATGACCATTGATGTAAATATTGCCATTCTGTGGTTCGAAAAATCTATACAGCAGTCTCACAATTGTAGTTTTGCTAAAAAGATAAAAGGTTGCATGAAACAATTATTGAATATTGATTATTGATGAATTTATGATCAGTAATTCATGTGTTATTTTATATATGTTTTTATATACCTTACCCACAACCAGATCCTCCAACAATAGCAACCTTCTTGCCACTTGGTATAGTAAATGATACATTTTCAAAAATAGGCTTTCCTTCAACATATTGGAAATTTACATTTCTAAACTGAATTTCCGACGAATCTGATGTCACATGAAATCTTAATGCGTTTTCTTTTGACTGTTAATAAAGACGAAAAATAATTTAATTACTTTCAAAGTATATATATAGATATATATATAGTTATTATATATAGATACAAGATGTTTACTGAAATTTTGTAAAAAAACTCCTTGAGAATTCTTGGATTTTTCTATTAGGTGTTTTTATTCCAAATAAAATTAGAGAATTTTTTAATGCAACTTTGAAATAAATTGATGTGCAAGTAATATAAATTATATATTAAAAATGAGTAAAAAACGGGATTTCACTGTAGAAACTGTATCTATCTTTTTTTGCAATTGAAATCGCAAGACAGTATCGGGAAGGTTCGCTATAATAATATAGTATCAATACGATATAGTGAGATACTTTCTTCTGTTGTGTTATTTTATCTTCTACTGTCTACTCTGATCTTTTTTATAAAAATTCACAAGACACAGAATATACGTGGATGTATGCAAATGTATATGCCATACTTATTGCTAATTAATTGTTGACATTTTACATTGTCAATAAAAAAAAATTATCAAAGAAACAATGTCTTAAAAAAAAAAGACAATTTAAATTTAAAAATAAAATTTCCAAAATTTCCCTGAGTGCCAATAAAATTCTATGAAAATCCTTGATTTTCAAGAGTAAAAAAATTCCCTGAAAATTCTAGGTTTTCCTGGTTTTTCTAGGTAAATCCCTTGATAATAAACCTTGAAAAATCAAAATAATCTTACTTTAATTGCAGTGTCCGTTGTCATGAGGGTAAACATGGTTTGCATGTCGATAAAAGCTTGTCTCACTTCTCGATAAACAGAGCCTAAAAAGCCTAAAGGAACTGAGAGTTGGAATAACAAAGCGTTCACCATCACTAAGTCACCAACAGTCATAGTGCCTATATACAAAAGAAATAAAGATATAGGCGTTAATTTTTTCAGAAATATTCTATAATTTGATAAAGTACAAATGTAATTACCATTTACGATATTATGTGCCGCCAATACCATGATGAGGCTCAGCGCACCGCTGAAAATGGCATTTTGCCCAAAGTTCAACATCGCTAAGCTCGTACTAGTCTTGAGGGACGACGTTTCGTATTTCTTCAAAGATTGATCATATCTTTCCGCTTCGAACTTCTCGTTGTTAAAATACTAAGACAAGACACACACACACACGTATATATATATTCTAAATTCGCAACGCAAATAAACCTATATATATACAGGGTGGACCATCTGAAGTGATCCAGTCAAATATCTCGAAAACTAGTAGGGATAGGGAAAAATGTTTCGTATGAAAAGTTTAGGGTTACAAGGGGGAAGTATGGTACTGACCTTGAAAAATCCTTGGAAGATCATTTTGAAGGTCATTCAGGGGTCACGATGGTTTCTTTAAATGGAACCCCTAGTTTTTCACCATG
>JANQDE010000249.1:126488-152208 GCA_037157785.1 Cephalotes varians | reverse complement strand
ATATATATATATATATATATATATATATATATATATATATATATATATATATATCTATATCTTTAAGAAATTTAAATAAAATTTACATTTTACTACTGACCTTTACGGTTTCATAATTGATAAGCGAATCTATCGCTTTATTGCCCGCTTCGTTTTCCGCTTGATTCATACGTATTCTGAATTTGGTGCGCCATTGTGTAACAGCTAACGTGAATATAGTATAAACGCCCACGCAACTCAACGCTACGGCCGAATATTCTGGTCCACATTTTATCCCCAATATCGCACTAACTAACGCTAATTCAAATACTGTAGGTACAATGTTAAATACCATGGCGTTCAAAACGAAATTAATACCACGGCTGCCACGATCGATTGTCTAAAAAAGAGATATAACAAATGTTTTTGAAGAATATAATTTTCTTAATATTCTATCTTGATTAGAAAATGATAAAGGAAAACATTACTAAATATTGAATGTTACCTTCGATAAAGCACCAGTCTGTCGACTCAAATGAAAAGCCATATCGAGATTGTGTAGATGCACAAAAACGTTTTTCGCTATCTTGCGAATAGAGTGCTGTGCGACTTTCGCGAAAACCGCGTTCCTAAGTTCGCTGAAACCAGCCGCTCCAGCACGTGCTATTCCATCTACAAAGAAGATTACTCTGGAATTATTTAAAACCATGTGTATTACAGAATTCTCTTACTAAAATATTAAGATTTCAAAATAATTGATATTCCTACATCCTACAAGTAGTGATGTTGCTACGGTCGCTACTGTTGCAGGTGCAGTTGTTAAATTCATCGCAGCACTGCCAGATACTGCTACAGTATGGGCATTTAAAATGTCTATCGCATACTTGAAAATAAATGGCACAAGAACATTTAAGACTTTAGCTCCTACAAGTAGACCCACTGCTATTTTCACTCTTTTCCGTATTTCTGGATCGTCCTATAAAAATAAATGTAATAAATAATGTTGTACTGCTTAAATTATAATACGATTTCTGAAATTTTTTTTCTTAGAATTCTTAGTATAATTTTTCAAAACTTTTATGTAAATTTTGAAATTTTTCTGTATAATTTTACAACTTTTTAGAAAATTCCTCAGATTTTATATACAAATTGGAACACTTTTCAGAAATACTGAAAAAGTTTACATCTTTTCTTCAGAATTCTTCATGTGAATTCTGAAATAGTTTAAGATTTCTAAAAATACTCATTCTATTATTTCTGAAGAAAATTTATAAAATCTGAAAAGGTTTAAGATATTTTTTTCAGAAATCTTCATAAATTTAAAAAACAAATTCTTATTTAAACAAATTTTTGTGACGAATTCTTAAAAATATTATAAGATTATAAGAACTTTTTTTCATCAAGGATCTTACTTCCGGCCAAATGTATCTGAGCATAGCCTTTAACATGTCTGTACTGGTGACCGATGGCTTATCACGTAAATCAATGGCATCCCTGTTCAAGCTAGAAACGCCAGGATGAAAGCAGTTCCTTTTTTGCTGACCGGGTTTTGCTCCGGTTAATCCAGTAACAACCGATATGAGTTTCACTGGCGGCACAACAGATTTAGATTGCGGCACATTCTTCTTCTTCTGCGCACGGTCGATTACATTGCCACTGCAACACTAATATAATAACATCTAATTTTTATATATAATCAATGTATGTCAATCATAATAATTATATATTTCTAAACATGTAACAAATGTATTCACATGTGCTTCGTCTAATTAAAATCGCCAAAGAATAATTGAGATGCAAAACCAAGTGAGAAACTGATTATCTTTATTTTAGAAAAAATATATAACAGCATGATAAATTGATGAACTACACAGAACAAAGAAATTTGTTTTTAGAAATATTTAGCATTTTTAAAAAGTTACTAAGTATATATATTTATATTGCACATAATGGATAAGAGTAAAAAGAAAATTAGAGAAATACTTTGATCACTGTTTATTTTATCACAATGCTTAAAACAAGATATCTTACGTTTAATGAAATTACATATGTACAAAAATCATTTTCTGCATATATTTTGTGTCATACTTTTATGTTATACATATTAAAATATTTAATACAATACAGCTTTTTCTATTTTCTTCATATAATTAAATGCCGCATCTAAAATGTTAATGTACTCTTCTACAAGATTAATCGCGATTGAAAAGCTGGGACTCCTAAGTTTTACACTTTTCATATTACTTAAAGCACATGCATACTCTGTTCTTTTCAAGTTTAAGATACTTAGTCCTAGCTTATTGATTATATTCCGTTCATTTGTATCAAATGTTTCGCTATATATCTTCACTTTCCAATAGTCCTTCTCCAACTTTGTACTCAATATAAATAACGTCAATATCGCATTGTAATTCAGACCGTCACGAGTAAACGACATACTTTTGTGAAAATCATTGAATGTAATAAAATCTAATTTATTCCTCGAAATGTCAAAACATTTCTGTATATCGAAGATGTCGAACTGGATTTCATCTAATGGATTATATGAAATGAAAAATCCATAATCAACATATAACTTAAGATTATCATGTGCGCCGTAATTGATAAACACTTGTGTTTCTTCGTCAAATGGCTTTAAAGTAACAATTTGATAAAACTGATTCTGATAGTCATCCGTGACGATAGATACTTTAACTGCGGTGTTTACGTCGTGATTAAATAAGTCTAAGAATGGCGCGAGAGCCAAGTTATTAGGCTGTTTTACATTAAATATGTTCTCCTTACATACTTTAGCATCTATGTATACCGCTCGTGTATTGACAACATAATATGCCCATTTATATTTTTCAAACGTTATTATCTTTTGCAGACACACATTGCAATGAGGACAATGGCTCGTATTAAAATCTAGGCGTTTTACAGCTTTTATTAGCAAAGAAAAATCTTCTTGCAATTTATGTGCTTGATGTAAAAAATGTGAGATAAAACCTGGCAACAATGCTTTCTCTTTGTTGGAACAAAAATCTGGATTCGTGAAAGACTGCGGCAATGTTTTCAAATAAAGATACCACTTTGACTTTACCCCTAAATGCATCTCGTATACAAGAAATGTCGCGAGCATACATTGGGAGCTAAAACTATCAGTGGTATTCAGGAATAAAGTTTTAATATCACTCTGTGACAAGATGTCCGTTGTTAACAATATTCGAAGCGGTAATTGAATCAGTACTTCGCCATTTTCTATGCGCTTTAATGTTTTTAAGCCTCTGCCTAAAAGGGGGAAATCCTCTGGTATCAAATAACGAATCGACACGCAATTTTCACTTAGAAGCCAAGATTTTAAATGAATCAGAGATTCATCAATGTTCTCGTTCAATTTTACAAAACTAAGCCTCTTCTTCAGACGGCGTTTTCTCGACGTTCGCCCCATTGCATATAACGTAGATTATTACATCTGTAGAAGCAGTAACAAAAATTTTTATTGACAAACAACTTACCTATAATAAATCTTTAAATCAATCATCTTTAATCAATTATGATTTTATACATAAATATCGTATATCTCCATAATGTAAAATTTCTTTCTATCTCGAAAATTAATATAACATTGCACAAAAGATAACTATAGTATATCTGTATTTATTATTGCTCATCTTATAAATAATAAAATATATGTTCAATATAAATATTATATAAATGTTATAAAATATTATATATGTTTATATATATATATATATACATATAATATAAACTATACAATATATGTTATATAACATTATGTAAACATATACATATATATCTCTAAATTAAATATGAATAGAAAAATACACATTTATATAATTATATAATCGATAACTGAATGCAAAAAATTGTCATAATGCAACATTCATAAGTACAAAATTAATGAATGTATTACCCTGACGCCGAGAAGATGGAATACGGAATTACCCCCGGCAACGTGGGATCTATTAGATAATATTAATCGTGTTGTGATTCCGCTGCTGTACGTATTTCTCGTCATACCCCACAGCTTCTTGTTGTGCGGCAGACGACACAGTATTCTCAACATCTTTCTATTTTTTCTTTTCTGCTTTTTCTTGTGAAAATATTAACTGGATATCAAAATAAAAGTGTCATTACGAACCGATACATGTACACATATATCGCGACAATCATGTAATAACCATAACCTCGATACAATGTTGCCAGAAATGACCCGTGCAACGGATAGTGGGGAAGCACGCACGCGGAACGGCGAAAGGCGAGCTACGTACACGGCGTCTCGGCTACCTTCGTCCTTCGTACAGTAGAAGAGTACAGACATACTATCTTCTGGCCTACTCCCTCGCGTACGATTGTCGATGGCTCGAGGCTGTCGATGTTTTCTCGGCGTGGATCTGAAAGGGAAGAAATACCTTCGATCCTTTTCAATGAATTTTTAATACGTTATACTATATATTCCTCTCCCTAATTCACCATATACTTATCCCACAAACTCTTGCCAATGCCAATAATTTACGAGAAATCATTTAAAGTTTTCGTGTGCTCATGTACAAGGTGTAATCCATTAAACTCTTCCAACGCTTCAAACGCTATCGCTACAATATTCCCAGACAACATCTGTCTAAAAGACGACTAAAAGATGTCTAAATTGTTATAAAGATGTCTTTTAGTGAGAGAATATAGTCGACGAAAAGATGAGTAATAGATGACAAATGTCCCATTGCTAGTCATCTTCAAAACATCAAGAAGAAATATTCGTATTAATATGAAGTATTAATATGAAGACGAATGTGGTGTTAATCTGTATAGCCAAGATTTTCCAAGAATCTCTTAATTATATATTTATAAAGAAAATAAAAACATAGATCTTATGAAAATAAGATAGAACAAATAGAGAAACTTTGGGAAGAAATTCTAAATGAATTCCTAAGGTAGAAAGATATATGGAACATGTAATTCTTTTACTCAATAGTATACTGTTCCAGTCTCACTTTCGGTACATATTTCATTTGTTATACAGTATATTATAATATCATAAATATATACCTAAAAGTTCAAAATTCATAATTATTTAACAATTAACTCGTATTTTAATTCGTATTTAACTCGTATTTAATTAATCGTACTTTAATTTAGGATGCTATTGTCAACATTCGAATTTATTTTGGAAAAAATTGGAGAAAAACTCGCAGTATTGATGGATATGAAATGATACTTGCAGATAAGCAGCTTTTATTGAGTTTATGGCATTTTGCTCCAGATTCATATAGGTATAAATAATAATATAATAATATATCATTGTTTTACTTTACTGACAGTTATTTTATTTACATGATTAATTATGATTAATATTAATTCTTATTGTAGTTATACTAGAGAATATTTTGTTTCAGATCTATAATTCAACGATTTAATATTGATCATGCTTCCGCTATAAGAACCGTGCGCCGTGTTAATATAGCATTATGCAAGTTTTTACACAATATATAGTATGGCCTACAGGGAATAAAGTATAAGAAATTGTCCTTGGTCCAGTATAAGTTGCTTTCCAGATACGATTGGAGCCATAAATGACTCATTAATATTTCTGTACCTAAGGAAAATGCGAAGGCATATGTAAATAGGAAACCATTCAATAGGTTACCATTCAATTCATCTTCAGATAATATTTAAATACTTTTATTAATATGATTAATTGCATTATATTTATTACAGTTTATACTATTGATAATATTGAAACTGAATTACTTATAATAATGTTAACTATATATTTTTTGCAGGTTGTTTGTGATCACAGTTCACACATATTTATGTCGAAAATGTTGGTTCAATCCATGACGCTCGTGTTTTTCGTTCATCAGCTCTTCAAGAATATATCAATAATATGGACTCAGTGGCGTGCTTGAGCGTGGACATGTGTATCAACTTGAGAGAGACTCTGAATAACTAGTTTTAACAATAACTTTATTTGATAAATTATTATATATACAAGTTATTCTTCTGACGAATGACAATTTATAATTGAAGTTAATGTTTATTAATTAATAAATGAATGTATGTTTAGTAACTATGTATTTTGGTAACTATACGAATATTGATTTTAATAAATTATCTGAAATATGAAATAAATGTATATATGTGTGTGTGAAATGAGATGAATGATGAAGTGGGAAATGTAGGAATCTTTATCTTGATGCATATTGTACCAGCTTAGTACACCATTCTTTGAATACATTGCCAAAATTAAGATAATTTAATAGAAAGTTACTAGTTAGTACKCGTATTACTCGGTGTAAACTAGGCCCATATCAAGCAGGAGTATCGTAGTAAACTGATACGCGTATTAAACGATAGAAATGTCGATGTAAACGCGTGAAGCGCATCTTGGAGGGAATCAAGCTTCGAACATAATTAGGGTTACCAACTGTTCAGTTTTGAACCGAACTGTTATAACCTGGATTATTTATTATTATTACTTTCCACATAAAAATTAAATTAAATTTTTGTTTCAAACATAACTGTAGTAGACTGTAGTTGTAATAAGGCTCGCCGTCTTGCTCTTATTGTAATCATCATGCGTCTTCTACGAGTATATTGTAAATTTTGAAACGTATGAAATCCTATATACTTTTGTATATTATTATTATTCATATTTTCTCCTTTTTATTCGAAAAAATAATACATTAAACAAAGAAGTAATAGAATAATAATACACTATGCTCTGCTTATAAACAAGAATACGGGTTTAAGAAATCGCTCTATGACTCAATATCCACGATGCCCGATTCGAGATCTCCGGCCGATTAATCCCTACAATAGGTGTAATAAGCCTTAAACCTTAAGAAATTAACCAATCATACTCGAATTTTAAGAGAATAATCGACTATGATTGGTCCATTTCTTACAGATTAAAGCTTACTAAACTTGTAGACTGGAATTAACTAGCATCGTAGTCTGGGAGTCGATTCTATATCATACAAATTGGTGAAAATTACAAAGATGAGTGAATATACTAGAATATATATAATTTCATTGGTCAACACCTAGTGAATTTGCTCACTTTTGTAATTTTCACTAATTTGTATGATCAGAGAGAAACCTGAGAGCGGCCATCCCGGCCTTTTTCGTAGGACCGTCAGAATTCCCGTACACCAGCGCACCTAGTTCCATTTTAGCGTGTATGGTACTACGTACCGCATGTTGCCGATAAAATCGTCCCTTCGAAAATGGATGTGGTGCGAGTCCGTGCTAAGAGGTGCCGTGGTGGGGGGTTCACATCTATATCTGATTGGCAAGTTCTTAGCACGGACTCGCACCACATCCATTTTCGTTGCTGCGATTTTATCGACAATATGCGGTACGTAGTACCATACACGCTAAAATGGAACTAGGTGCGCTAGTGTACGGGAATTCTGACGGTCCTACGAAAAAGGCCGGGATGGCCGCTCTCAGGTTTCTCTCTGGTATGATACAGAATCGACCCCCTAGATCTAACGTCATTTCGGGAACAAAAAACAGTGTATGTATACTTCTTGAACCAGTGCAGGAACAAAAAATCTCTCAGGAGTCGATTGTGTATCTTGAAATAAGATGAAAATGAGGAAGTTACAAAAGTGAGAAAATTCAGAATATTTACAATTTCATTTATCGAATCAAATGATTTATGTTTTGATCTTAATCTTATTGTTAGTCTTAAAATTAAATAAAAGGTGCATTTCGTTTCACATATATAAGCGCATTTATCTATAGCAGCGCTTCTTAAACTTTTTTTATTCATGACCCTTTTTTATTATCGAGATTTTTAGGAGCGTCCCGTTTGCACGTTGCGATTGACCCCAGCCACTCACAGCAGCCGGTGTCTAGAGGCTTTCCACTGTTCAAGCGCTGTGAGTCGCTGGTGATCAATTGCAACGTGGACAAACGGGCGCCACTCAGATTTTTTCACGATCCTAGATATTAAATATAAAATAAAGATATAAAAATAAATATTTTCTCATAAATAATTTATTTCTTTGGTAAACAATATACATATGAAAAGAAGTAGTTTTAGGATTTGTTTCAAGTATACAAAAATTAATGAAAGAAAATCACGTTTTAATGAAACGGATGTGCTTATTTTTTGTTGCATAACAAATTAAATCTTGGTGCATGTATCTGAATTAAATTTTCGCGACTCCACTTGGAATCGCGACCTACAGTTTAAGAAACGCTGATCTATAGTATATGTAAAGTCAGCGGCACACGATGCTTGTTTTCCTGCTGGATTGCTTGCGTTTAGTAAATTACTAAAATTGCACCAAACAGAAGGTAGAATTTCTAGTAATTTACTAAAACGCAAACAATTCAGCAGGAAAACAAGCATCGTGTGCCGCTGGCTTAATGTGTACTAACCTTGTACCATGCACCTTAATTTTAAGACTAAGATTAAGCATAAAGGCCATGACACACAAAAAAACTTAAGCAGTAAAACTTAAGCAATAAGTGAATCAACCAATCACAATCAAGAATTTAATGCGAAACGTAAGCAAATCAAAACTGTAGATTTCCTTACTGCTTACGTTTTACTGCTTAAGATTTTTTGTGTGCCATGACCTTAAATCAGTCATAATAAATTTTTTTGTAATTTTTACCTCATTTCAAGGTATACAACCTCCAGATTTCACTGCTACTGCGCATGCGCGAAAAAAGCGTTTCTGAGATTTCTGAGAACAACACTGATCGTACACATAACGGAATGTGACATTCCAAGCTCACAAATACGATTTGATCGGGTGTCAATCTACACACGATTTCCTTTATTTAATTTAATCCGTCCGATTAATCGGTAAGTATCTTGACAAATGTCACGAAAAAATTTGTCAATTTCAAGGTATAGCTATATTATTACGTATATCGCTTTTACGCGTGAATAAATTATCTGATCTATTTTTACATCTTACGCAAGTATTATAAGAGATTCTTAATTCCATCTTTTTTTTTATTTAATATGTTTCTAAGCTTGTCTTCTCAAGTTTAGTTCCAAAAATAAGAAAGTCGCATTTTTAGAAATTTTTGCGGACTATATGTTCATACGAAAAGAAATTTTTATTCAAGGAAATTTCAATTTTAATTTAACATCAACTTGGCTAACGAGAATTTTTCGAAGTTTTTAATACAAGTTTTTAACATAAAATAATATATTTCTTTGTAAAAATATGGGTGATACGATTGTACAAGAAATTTAAGAAAGTTAGGTCAGAAGAGAAAGTTTTAATGACTTACCTTTTCTGTCAATCCTTGAGGCATATAGTTTCTCAACATTATATTTAAATTCTTGCTTATTTAATATTCAACAGCTTTTATTTCTATTTTTAACATTATTGTGTGTGTGTGTGTGTGTGTGTGTGTGTGTGTGTGTGTGTGTGTGTGTGTATGTGAATCTTGATGAATTATTTTTATTACTATTTATCTGTAGAGATAGAGGTCATAGAGGGTACCTTCCGTTTAGTGATAGCGATACAAGTATCGTTCTATCTTTGTTACTTATTTGATACCAAGAAGTATAGAATGACATTTGTCGATTTGTCATTAAATGCAAGGCACCCAGAGAAGAGCAATGAACTTCAGTTGAAATGCATGCCTGTACTTGTGTGTCAATTCTGAATCTTTTTGATCAATTGATATCCCAGATAGCAAAATGTTAGGACAGCAATCTGCTCAGTTTCTGCCGATGTCGTGTCAGAGCAGACTCTACTTTGATTCTACTGATAGTTTAGCGTCAGATTATGCCTGCGTTCCAATATTCACTGTCAGTACTAAAAATCTATAATACACGTTACATACACTATAGATTTTCAATATCAGTGGTCTGCTCCGTTTCTGCTAACAGATCAACAGGTTATAGGAGCACTTTCACGCATATGATTGCATCTATCTATAGTATATGTAACGTACACCTTATCGTCAACAGAACAGAAACCTACGGTTGATGGCAGACTACTGTCATGTTCTGCTCGATTCTGCTGGTAGTCTGTTAGCAGACAGCAGTCTGCCATCAACTATGTCCGTATTAGGGTCGTGTTTTGTAGTCTCTTAACATGATTTGATTTGAAAAAATTTAGCAAATTGTCGACAGAAACTGAGCAGATTCTGTTGACATAATCTGTCAGCAGAAACGAACAGAAACGAAGCAAAGCCTGTTTTGACGATTTGATTGCAGATTGTCGACTAAAATCGCGCAAATCTGCTGAAAAAAATAATTTTAAATTATTTTATTAATAGAAATTAATATATTTTACATTAAAGTGTTAGATTTTGAGAATATTCTAAAGATATAAAAGTACACAGCTTTTGCGTTCTTTGTACATCAGCGACCGTTTTCTAAATATTATGCTCATTAGCTTTTTTTGACTGCGTTCCACTTGACGCTCACAACGTTTCTTGGAATCCTTGTTGTTTCAAATGTTAAACAAGGACAAATTGATACTCGTGAGCGTTGCAAGTGGAACGCACCTTAAATGAGCATAATGATGCATAAATAATTGACATATCCAAATTTAATCCTTCGTCTATACACAGGGAACAAAAGAAATTTTCAAAAAGTCAAATAACTTTCAAAATCAAAAAGGGCGGAGCTTGGCTCCCTTCCCTAAAAAAAAATTAGGTATAGGGGGAACTCGTAACCGCCGGAACGTTTCGATCCAGCAGTTTATGCCAGAGCAGCGAGTGAAAGTGACGAGCGTATCGAAAAAGACCCTGTGTACAGACGGCGGTGGTATTTCGTGTAGGTAAGTGAAAATATCATTGTGCTTTTATTCGCATGTAATCGGTATTAGATACTCATCCCTATCAGTTTTATTGCTTCTGTAAACATATAACATACTTCTAACTTCAAAATAAAAACATAAACATGAACTACCTCTTTCAGTGTACAATGGGTGACGAACAAATCAATAATATAAGTCATTATCTACGAGAGCGTAATTTTCGAGCTCTGGACGAAGCTTCCGAAGGGGAATCTGATCACGAAGAAGTTGAAGAGCATTTTTTGGAAGAGGAAGAAGCTGAAAGTGATTCAGATTTTGATACGCCGAAAAAACGAAGGACTCTACAGGAAAAAAATGATGAGCCCGAAGAGGAGATCGAAAAATCCGTAGGACGTCCGAAATCAATCATAAGAGGAAAAAACAACTTCAAATGGTCAAAAAATGCACTCGAATCAAGAGGTCGTCGCTCAACACCTATTGCTCCTACTGTTAAAAACGAGGCAAAAAATGTAAAAACGCCATTCGAAGCATGGTCACTACTTTTTCCTAATAAAATGCTCGAGATTATTGTATTGCATACAAACGAGGAAATCGATAGAAAATATTGCGTTGAACCAAGAGCTTCTTATCAGACACATGTAAATCTGGATGAACTGAAAGCGTTCATTGGTTTATTGTATTTTAGTGGGGTACAAAAATGGAATCATACGGCTTTAGAGGAAATATGGAGTGAAAAGTTTGGTAATAAATTGTTTCGGTGTGTGATGCCTCAACGTAGATTTGAATTCATTTTGTCTAATTTGCGATTTGACGATAAAAATACACGACAAGAGCGTATTGCTCAGCATCGATTAGCTCCCATAAAAGAATTGTGGGATGCATTTATAGAAAATTGTAAAAAATACTACTCGCCTTCTACAAATTGCACTATAGATGAACAGCTGTTGCCTTTTCGTGGCCGTTTCAGTGCTCGAATATATATACCAAACAAGCCTGACAAATACGGTATAAAAATTGTTATGCTAAACGACGTACAAACCAGCTACATGCTCAATGCAGAGCCGTATGTTGGAAAATTTTCAACAAAAGATCCAGTTCCGGAGTATTATGTTAAAAAATTATCAGAGCCTATTCATGGTAGCGAAAGAAATATTACTGCGGACAACTGGTTTATGTCTGTAGAATTAGCAAAAAAAATGGCAGACCTCTCTTTGACTATTGTTGGTACGTTACGAAAAAACAAGCCAGAGATTCCTCCTTCATTTGTTCGTTGTGCGTCTGCAATGACATCACGATTCGCTTACTCTGATAATTTGACATTGGTTTCTTACTGTCCGAAAAAAAATAAGGTTGTACTATTGTTATCTACTTTACATAAGACTGGTAAGATAAATACCGATACTGGTAAGCCGGAAATTATTATGTTTTATAATAAAACAAAAGGTGGTACCGACACGTTCGATCAATTGTGTAAAGAGTACACAACGTCGCGTATCACAAACCGCTGGCCTATGCGTTTTTTCTATGGCATGCTAGACCAGGCAGGAATAAATGCCTTTATTTTATATTATCTTCRAAAAAATAATRCTAAAATTCATCGGCGAGAATTTATTAAAGAACTAATCTTTGATCTTGTGCAACCATGTTTGAAAAAAAGACTTGAAGTTTTAAGTCTTCGAAAAAGTATAAAGCTCTCTATTCAAGAAATTTTAGGTCAAGAGGAAGAAATATCTTTGAATCCTCAAACAAAAATGATGAAACGAAAAAGGTGTTCAGTTTGTTCTTACAGTACCAATACGAAAACTTGGCTTTGCTGCGCACTATGCGGTTCGGCTGTATGCGACAAGCATCGCACTAATTTTTGTTTGCGATGCGCTGAAAAAAATTTGAATTCATGAAAATAATTTTTTTCTTCTTTATAGTTTGTTAGATGTAGCCCTATCTTATTATGATTTTGTACTACTTATTTATTTGAATAGAAAATGAAAATGAAGCATAAAGTATTGTTTTTTTATTATTTTACTCATATTAAAAAAACCACATTTTCAATCTTCAAAATAATTATAGTTTTTATAAGCCACCACATTTGGAGTATTTTTTTTTTTAAATATGTATTCAACTATAAAACCCCACAAGAATTTTTTTTTTCAAGTTATATTTTGACTGAAATATGAATTTTTTAATTAACATTTATTTTTTAATAATTTTCTCTTTTTTTAATTATTATAAATAAAAAAATTTTTTATAAATCGTCTGAAAAACTATTGAATCATCATAAGGGATAGAAGACACATCTTTGAGAATTTTTTCAGATTTTTTAAACGTATTTTTCTTCAAAAAATAGTCGATAGGACTTTTTAGACCCTGTGACAGACGGTCCACCAAAATTTACGTGTACAGACGAGGGGAGATGTTCGAGGAGATTATTAGTGCTATTGCTATTATTCTGTTTCGTTCATTAGACATAAAACAAAGATAAAATGATAACAATAGCGCTAATATGCGTCTTCCTGAACACATTCTAATTGGACATCATGATAGCATGTCATTGCACGTATAGTATGGCCATTGTAGAAACATTTAGTTATCGAAATGTGCTTGAAAAGTCTACTCGGTTTCTGTCATCAAATCATGTCCTAGCAAACTGCTTCATTTTTACTGACAGACTGTGTCATTGGCGTCATATTATGTCAACAGAAACTGCTCGGTTTCAATCGACAATCTTGTCAGAATATCTTATACATCTGCTTTATTTCTTTCGCTAGTTATTTAGTTTTGCTTGTAGATTTAGTTACATTTCTTTCAGTGATCTGTCAACAGCATTATATATGTCTTGTATCAATTCTGGATAATCATACAGTTTAGATCCACTACCTCAAATATTGATATAATTATGTTCAATCGACGCATGAAACAAAATCTAGCAGAAATAAGCGTYACTCTGCCTTGCAAAGATATTAATCGTTAAAGTTCACCACTTTTTAGATTAGAAATTCTGGATAATTATACAGTTTAGATCCACTACCTCAAATATTGATATAATTATGTTCAATCGACGCATGAAACAAAATCTAGCAGAAATAAGCGTYACTCTGCCTTGCAAAGATATTAATCGTTAAAGTTGATCACTTTTTAGGTTAGGAATTCTGGATAATTATACAGTTTAGATCCACTACCTCAAATATTGATATAATTATGTTCAATCGACGCATGAAACAAAATCTAGCAGAAATAAGCGTCACTCTGCTTTGCTATTAATCATTAAAGTTGACCACTTTTTAGGCTAGGAAATCTATCGCACCGACGAAATGCAGACGTAAACATGCGCCGCAGTCACGTGCGCATGCGTTTTACTTTTCGCTACAGAAAAATGTACAAAGGCTGTGTTCCAAAATTCACTGCCAGCGCTAAAAATCTATAGTTTACGTCACGTATACTATAGATTTTCAGCACTAGCAGTCATTTTGGAACACGGCCAAAATGTGAATTCAACAATTTAAAACAACTTCGTGTAGAAAGTTGTAAATCTATATGGAATGTTGCTTGGTGTTGCAAAATACATACGTCCCCCCCTGAGGACTTTACTATCCAAAAACCTAGTCAGTTGTGAGTTGAGCTCCTCGCTTTGCGTGAAAAATTGTAAATTCATGTAAAATTTTGTTTCACGTGAAAAATTATAAAGTGTAAAAAGTAAACCTGAGTGGAAGCTTTACAATTTTCCAGATGAAGTTTACAACTTTCCACGCAAAGCAAAGTTTAACGCAAACCTATGTGTCTAGTTTTTTGACAGTGGAGTCCCCCTGTAGGGGGGAACACACTGTCTCCATGCGTATACTTTTCAATGTAAAGTGAAATTCCACAAAGTGGGTTACAACTTTCACGCATAGTAAGATTAGAAATGAATCTTTGCAATGAGTTGTTTGTTCAGTATTAAATAAATAACTAGAGCATAATAGCTGCTGAGCATACGCAATCACGGAGCATACTCATATCGCTATTTTTCGTTGATGGGACAGGTTTTCCAACCTGAAAAGTGATCAACTTTAATATTTCGCTTCGCGAAGCAAAGCGACGCTTATTTCTGTCACATTGAGCACTATCAATATTCGAGATGGGTCTAAAACTATGTAATTGCTGAAATATTTTTCTAGGATATCATCTACAGTAGTTTAAAAAATAAGCCAGATGATGTCTGCGAATACAGCCGTGTTTAGGATTTGGAGAAGCAGTCCCATGACTATATTTCCATGGACGTACAAGACTTTTCAAACTCAGAGAGCAGTTTGTATTTCTGCACGAGATAGATTCTACTTTAATAACATTAATAAAGCTGAGAATAAGGTAGCGGTGAGTCAAAAGACGGACTGGAATAAAACAATGTCGGAGGCGGAAAAGATCGTCGGATATCCAACGTCCTTCTTAAATTTAAGATGGCTATTGAGCGATGAGATTGCCAATGTTGCGTTACATTTGAGGAAGCTGGTTGGATCGAATCATCCTGTATTGAAAACAGCCAAGTAAATTAAAATGACAATGTTTTTCTAAGAATATGGATTTCATTTATGTTTCTTTTATATCTATATAACAGGACTATTATTTATAATGGACGTAACACGCAGGCATTTGGCCTCATCTTGCTATTGATCTCTAAAGCTGCTGGCCACTTGAATGCAAAACCAATAGAAGAGGATAAAGCTGCAGGTGTATTACACAGGTACACTATGCATAAAAATTTAAATGCTAACAATACAAAAGACATATTATGAAGAAAAAAATAATATTAAATGTATTTAAATGTATTTTAGTCAAAGAGCATTGGCGGAAATTACAGAGATGATACGCACTAGCAATTTGATACACAGAGGATTGGTAAACATAAACGCAGATACAGAGTCTCTGGAATCTACAGAATTGAACAATATAACTTTCGGCAATAAAATAGCATTACTCTGTGGTGATTACTTGCTTAGCAATAGTTGCACTGAAATAGCAGCTCTCAAAAATCAGGATGTAAGTATACATACTTGCTATTTTTCTTGTATATGCTGTTTGTAATTTATTAGAGAGAATAGAAAAAAAAAGGAGAATATTCTTCCTTAAATTTAAAATATTTATAATTTTTAAAAAGACATTTTTCAGCTTTTGTTATTAATATCTGAAGCAGTAAGAGATTTATGTCAAGCAGAGTTTGTAGCACGCAGAGATAATCAAAATTTTCCCATACCATCGATACCACCTGAAGATCGTAGGGGCTACGCGCTGAAAGAATGGACACTTTTAAACACTTATGGTGCTGGATCATTGCTTGGGAAATGTTGTCAAAGTACATTAAAAATAGCTGGCCATAGCAAGGAAATAGAGGAGAAGGGTTACGAGTTTGGCAAACACTTAGCTTTAGCTTGGCAGGTAATGTAATTAAAGTATATACTTAAATTTGTATGATTTGCAATAATTTTATAAAATGCTGATGACATTTTATACAATAATATTTTTATATTAAGGCTTCTTTAGACTTGGGTTTATGCATCAATAAAGATAAGGGAATTTTGCAAAATTTGTGTGCTGCTCCAATTATGTTCCATGTTGAACATGACCCATCAATTTTAATAGAGCTCGATAAGGGAATGGAATCAGTTGAGAATGTTGACTATTTAAAGGTTTTTAAAAAATTAATATTTAATAAAATTCGTGCATGATTGAATTAATTGCTGTTCCTCATTGCATATTTAGAGATAACTATATGATTAATTTTTATACACAGGTGCTTGAAATTGTCGCAGCTGGTCCAGGCATTGGATTAACTAAAGAGCTCGTGAAAAAACACTCACAAAAGGCAATGGACATCTTAAGTGTGTTTAAAGAAAGCGATGCTAGAAAGGCATTATCTAATATTATTGTTGCTATAGGTGACTTTTAACAAACAAATTTTTTATCATTTATTTTATCTTGTTCAGTAAACAATTTCAGGGCTATATATTTTTTGTATATATTAGTAAAATTACATAGGAAAAGAATTTAAGGAGAATAGTTAAAAAGTAGAGGTTAAGTTTATAATATAAAAATATAAAATATTTATTATATAAGACATAGATCAGTATTCATAATCGGTTCTTATTCTAAACCATTTTAAGATCTGTATTCATAATCAATTCTTATTTCAAGACTTAAATAATGTCTTAAGTAATGTATTAAGATGCTAATACGGCTCTGTGATTAGTTTGTAACTTCTTCATTTTTTCATTGACATTGATTCCACTAATGAGAACCTTATAACCATTAATCGATACCTCCTTTTTTGGAAATTCATTAATCGAAATGAATAGAACATAAAAACGAATGAATATGACAAAAAGGATAAATGCAATCAACGCACAACGGCGAGTTTGAGTTTTGAAAAACTTTTAAAAAATTCTATCCTTCGGATATACGTCCGTTCTCAACGAACATACTAATGCAACTCGTTTGTGACATCTTAAGACTGTACTTAAGACAATTTTAAATATAGAATTGACTATATGAATACCAATCTATGTTTAATGTCTTAAGATAATATGACTCTATAACTATAATATCTTAAGACCGTATTAAAACAAGAATTATGAATATCGGTGATAGATTTTTATATTTTATAAATGCTTTTTATATGGAAATACTTGATACAAATATTTTGATATGAAAAAATATTGATACAAATATTTTGATATTTTGGTTACTCTCTTTTTATATATCTTTTATATAAGTATAGCTTATATATATTTTATATATATATATATATATATATATATATATATATATATATATATATATAGGATGTTTGATATTAGGCAATACAAGATGTTTGATTATTAGATGATTTACTACAAGCGGCATTGGTTACACGCGAGCAGCGTATGGCGGAGATCAGTAAAAAACCATTCCCCACATGACCATGGTTGCTGGGCATATCGCGCATTTTCGGCAGTAAACCGCGCTTATTCGACAATCTTTAGTAACCAATTACTGTCAAAAACTCATTAACTGTTGTGAAAATTGTAAAGTACTAAAAGATTTTTCGACTTAGCTTAGTCCGTTCTACCTGTCTATGAACAGTTACATCTTATATCAAACATTCTATACACGCACGCATGCACGCAGTGTTTGGCAACAAGTGGGAGACAATTTAAGTAGTGATGACAAAAAATTAAGAATAACAAAATTGCGTTGGATGCTTCATTTTTAATTATAAATGTTAAAATATTCACATACTTTAAGTACTTTATGTGAACATTTAAACAAGACAACAACAGAATTACAAAGTCAAAAATAACACTTGTTACCGAACATCTTGGAAAATCAATTTTTTCAAAAATTGATTTTACAATTTAAAAAAAAATTGATTATACCATTGGTTGTCTCTCTTTAAATTATATAACTTTGAAACATTTTTCCATATCTTTCATATTTTTTGAGTTATTATGATGTGAAAGTTAAAATGAGACCTTCTATATTACATATTTTTTATAATTTTACTTTTTAATAAATATTTTATAATAATTTTTACAATTTTTGATACATACTATATAATATACTATATGTGAAAATATTGATATTTAATTAAATTATTTTTGCAAATATTTTTTATTAGTTATTTTTTAGTATCTGTTTTAACTTAAAAAATTTTAAGTTTGTACTTTAAATTTTAATTTTGTATATATTTTAACATATACTATAATTTAATATTTTAACATATTTGTATTTCGTTAATTTATTATATAATGATACATAAATATTTTATACTTTTTCTTTTATCTAAAAAATATTTTCCATTAATAATTAATAATTACAATTTTAATACTAGCGTTGATTTTCTTTTTCTTCTTTCTGTATTAAAAAGATGTTAAAGTAAAGATCGAATTCCGATGGGGATTCTATTTTTATGCTCCGGCCCTTAAGTTTTTTTATGTGCCATGGTTTTAATGATACCTTTAGAGTGACGTGTAAATATAGTCAATAGCGCTGATAGCGCGCTTTCCGAGCATCTCCAAAAATCCCGAATCATCGACATATAGAATGGACATTATGCTCTTCAGGGCAATAATAATCAGGCTTTAGTAGACAAAGAAGGAACGTTCATACTATTATCTGCCTCTCACTCCATGCGTATCTCTACCTCCACTATCAGCAGTCCATTTTATGGCTGCGTTCCGTTATTCACTGCGAGTACTCAATATCTATAGTGTGCGTTACGTATGCTATAGATTTTGAGCACTTTTAGTGAATATCGAAACGCATCCTATCTATAGGTCTGTTTTTTATTCCTGCACTCTCTGAACTGGTACACACGGTGCAATAAGTTGAAGTGAAGTAAACATATGTTTATTGTGGCCGTGTTCCAAAATTGACTGCTAGTGCTGAAAATCTATAGTATACGTAACGTAAACTATAGATTTTTAGCGCTGGCAGTGAATTTTGGAACACAGCCTGTGGACCAGTATGTGTACCAGTTCAGAGAGTGCAGGAATAAAAAACAGACCTATAGATAGGATGCGTTTCGATATTCACTGAAAGTGCTCAAAATCTATAGTATACGTAACGCACACTATAGATATTGAGTACTCGCAGTGAATAACCTTATGTTGATGCCTCAAGTGCATCTTTTATTGGAATTCTCTCGGATATAGGTTAAGTTATCCTATAAATAGTTTATCCTGTCACTTGAAGAGTTTTCATGCATCTTTCATTTTCCTGATATTATTGTATATTAATATAAGAAATAATGACAGAAATAATTGAGTTACGTCCTAATAAAAATTTGATAAATTCGTCTTTTGAGAAGTATCAATTTTCCAATGAGGTTATTCCTATAATTTCTGAAAATAAACTAAGGAATCGTAAGTACATATATGTTATTACACATACGATTATATACCATTGATGCGTATCAGCAGCCAGAGAATGTAGAATCTTCTGACAGAAAAATATTTTAGTTGTATACAGATTAGAGCCAAATCTTAATCAAGAGTCCTGGCTGGAAGCAAGGCTTTTCGCTTTTCATAATCACTTATTTAACAATGTGTACGACATGTCATGCTGGTTTATTGATGAAACTTTGACTGTTTGGCGTCTGGATGAGAATGGTTCCTTAAATGATGTATATAAATTACATACAAATGTATGTTCATCAAAAATATATAATCCATCAATTGCATTTACCTCAAATAATATTGTGACAATTTCTGATGGTGGTGGAAACTTATACATATTGATAGAATATATGGGAGAAAATAGGAAGGTCTTTCCAATGGCTTCTGAACCTGGAATCATTATGAATGTTCAGTATGTAGAAAAGACTTCAAAAATTATTTTAATCATGTGTGCTATTGCTGCAAACGATAATCAGAAGAAATATACGCAGCTCATAATATTGTCATATAGTTTGTGTGTGGAAAATGAGATAATGAAAATTTATGATGTAGATAAACAGATTTTGAAAATACAAGGTACCGTGGACTATGCCTATGTGGAAAAAAATGGAAATTACTTGCATTCCATTTGTCAGAATAATATTAGTTTCGAGAATGAAAACATGCAAGAACATAAAACTGTAATAGAACAACCAAGCATCAGTTCACAAATAAAGATTCCAAAGTATTATTGGTCACAAGATGAAGACTCGCTTACAGTTTGGATTAAAATACCGAAACTATATAGCAATAATCAGCCTAAAATAAATATCAAGCCTTTAGAATTGTCTGTTACAATAGAGAATGAAATATTAATACAAGGGGAATGCCAACATAGATTGGAGGAAAATATGGCAACTTGGAGGCACAAAGAAGACACATTGCAAATCGATCTAAGTAAATATGAAAGTGGATTAATGTGGAGTGAATTAATCAAAGGTGATACAGGAGGCGAATGTTTACCCAATGAGGCTCTTGCTGCAGAAATTCATGCGAGGTTTTTATGATTTACTGTATAATATTAAGTCAGTGTAAAAGTTCTTGCTGATGTGAGTAGATGTCTGTACACATGCATTAGTATGATTTTGTATGCAGAAACGTTTATAGTTTTTGTAAATTGGTGTCTGCATTTATGACATTTATTCATGACAAGTCATAGATGTCAACTTTACATTTAGTATGATTAAAAATGGAGCTAGATAAAGATCATTCTCCACTGCCTTTTGTTTTGTTTTCACTAAAAAAAAAGTGCTAATGCACATAGAATTATTTGTAATATGAAAATGTTATAGCCATTAGAACGTGTGCAAATTGGTCTAAATGATTTAAAAACAGTGATTTTTATATCAGATAAAAAACACTTCAGATGCCTTGTAGCTATGAAAAGGATAAATTGAGGAAAGATGGATAATAGTCATGGAAAGCGATGGAAAATAATTCAATTAATTTATATTGTCGATTGTTTATTGTATTAAAAAAATTTGTAAAAAATCGTGAGAACTTTTGCCAATCTAATACATATATACATATAGATTTTATATATATATTGTATATATATATATATATATATATATATATATATATATATATATATATACAGACAATTTTAATCCCTAGCTTTAATTTAATGATATTAATGTTATATTTAACATTTTATATAATATTTAATTATTTTAAAACTATTTTAATCCATTATTTTTCATAATTGAACTTTATGACAGCAATGGATTAATACATTTTTTATAAATAGAGAAAATGAGCTCTACAGTTAGTAGGAAAAACATTTATTTGTACATGTTCAGTTACATTGTAGATTAGCATCATTGTAGATCAATCATTGTAGATTGTTGCAATATTTAATTATTTGCAACACTATATAATGTATCATTATTTACACAGGCTAGCACATTTATGTACAGATCAACAAAATAATAGTGCTGGAGTGGATCAACCTTGTGTAGGATTTAATGCTGAACAATTAGAGGAATGCGATTTGGAAGGAAAAGATAATTTTTTACAAAGAATTAATCTTCTTACACGGGCAACTACGCATCTAGCTAGATTAGGATGTAACAATCATGTGTTGTTCACATACAAAAGAAAACATGGACAAACGGTGTGCTTAAGATATGATCACGATGCCTGTGTCTGGGAAATGGGTAATGGGGACGATGATATTCAATGGAATCTACGACATGTTCATAGCTTTCCTGGATTTGGCTATGTTGAAGCTAGCAAAACCAATAAAAAGTTTTGTGTATCTCCAATTGGTAAGGCAGCAAAAATATTTTTCAAATAAATTCCTCTGATTTAATAATAATAAATAATAACTATTAATATTATATTACATTAATAGTTATATTATAGAAAGCTCATATTATAGAATATATTATATATTTTTATATCGGATTAGGGAAAAGTCTTTTTATAAATTGCCGATAGATAGAGATCTGGTTGACATGGCTATTAATGTTACATAAGGAAAGGTGCCATTTCACAGAACATTTTAAAATAGATTGAACGATATCAGTGTATTCAATCAAATTTGAGAATAAATGAAAATCAGGAACATTTTTGACATATTTTATTTTTTTATTATAAAAGAGAAAAACGCTGCACAAGCCAAAGAAAAAAATTTGTCGTTTTTATTGAGAGGATGCTCTAATTAGACAAATAGCAGTGAATTGGTTTTGCCGATTTTGAAATGGAAATTTTGATGTAAAAAATGTACTTTGTTCTGGATCGGTCTATTATCGGAAAATATCGATGAAATCTTCCAAAAAATTAAAAAAAATCATGAACAGTTATGACATAGCTAAGAAGCGAAACATTCATCATAAAACTATTTTGAGGGATTTGCGTAAGACTGGATACACAAAGAAGCTCGATGTTTAAGTGATTTAACGCTAAAAATTTAATATATCGAATTTCCATTTGCGAATCGATGTTGAAATGAAATAAAATTGAGTCATTTCTGAAAAGATTGATGGGCGATGAAAAGTGGTAACATGTGACATTAATGTTGGAAAAAGATCGTGATTGAAGTGAGATGAGGCACCACAAACAATCGCAAAGCCCGGACGCCAAAGAAAGTGATATTGTGTGTCTAATGAGATTAGAAGAGAATCGTTCACTGTGAGCTGTCGGGCAAAACGATTGATTCTGATCTCTACTGTCAACAACTAATGCAATTGAAGCGATCGATTCAGGAAAAGTGGCCATAATTGAATAAAAATAATTGAAATTTAATAGAAAGAGCGTTATCTTCCACCATGATAACGTCAGACTACATCTTTGATGACTCGACCAAAATTGAGAGAGCTTGGCTGGAAGCACTGTATTAGTTTTGACCTTGCACTGACTAAGACTACTATTTGTTTCGGTCTTTACAGAATTCTCTTAATGGAATAAATTTGATTTCAAAAGAGGCCTACGAATCACTTATCTCAATTTTTTACCCAGAAATCCCAGAAGTTTTATATCAATGAAATAATGGCTCTACCCGAAAAATAACCGAAAGTTATTAAAACGGCATATACTTGATTTAATAAAATATTTGTAAACAAAAAATTTGTAAACAATTTTAAAAATATGTTTCAATTATATTTTAATTTATAAAAAGACTTTTTCTCTTACTCAATATTTATATTAATATTTATATTAATTTTATTTAATAATATTAAAGCAACTTCTTTTGTTTTTTCACAGATGGTTCATATATGGCTATAGTAGAACATACGAGACATGTGTTCCTGTATGAGAGGCCTGATGTTGAAGCAAAGTCTGCCAAACAAAGAATTGTAGACCTTGGTTGCCAAGCTTCCCCCATTATGGGTGTCGTTGCTACAAACAAATACCTGATTGTACTTTCGAAAGATAAATTATATCGTTTACAAATTCGTATGTAATAATTGTGATGTCAATTATCACCAGGACAAATAAAGAATTACATTTTTTTCATCATGTGACACGATTATATATGACAATAATTATACACGGTTTTATCAGATATAATAAGTTAATAATTTCTCATTTATTTATTCTCTTTCCAATTTGACGTGTAATATTAAAATTGAGATTTCTTCGTGAAAGTGTTAATAAAAATATAATTTTATGTGTATATATATATATATATATATATAAAATTAAAAATATATAACACTGGGGAAACAAAATTTTATTTGTTTTCATATTGTTTTTAGGGGCATAGGGGCATATTTTTTATTAATTTGAATGCACTGAACGGCATTTGGCCTTGAAAATACTAAATTAACTTTGATTTTTGAAACAAAAAAGGTAAAAAATGTAAAAAAACGTTTTTAGTCATTTTTCAACATATGGGAGCTCCTGAAACTTTCTAATTAGGATAAAATGAGCATTTAAACCTTACTCTTTTACACTATGGATCGAAATATTAGGTGCCATTAACTTGGAGTACTTTTTGTCAAAAATTTATATGACTTCACAGCCTAGGGCATTCTATTAAGAAATAAATTAACATTTACTGAATTGGAGATTTCTCGACACTAATTTTGCATTATGATTTTTAAATACACTGTTACAAATGTTCAGAAATTTCCGTCAAAATTACAATACAGATGTCTGAATTTTCCAAATAGGCGTTATTAAATACAAAATTCAGTTACTTATGAAATAAATAAATTTATTAATAGGTTTCGTAACTGAAAATTACGAAACTGTGACACAGATCCTATCAAACTGTGGAGAGTGAGAGCAATACCGACATTCATGTTTATATAAGAGCACAATAAAAAAAATAAATAAATAAAATAGAAAAAATAATATGAATCGTATATAAAAGGATATCTTTCATTTAATGACACAAATCGACAAATGTCATTCTATCTTTCTGGTATCAAATGAATAACAAAGACAGAACGATACTTGTGTCGACTTATGTCACTAAATGGAAGGCACTCAAAATCATATAAAAAATTATTACCGAGTACTTCAAGCTAATGGCATCTCAATTTTCGATCTATAGCTTAAAAGGGCAAAATTTAAGCTTTTATTTCCCAATTAGGAAGTTCTAGGAGCTCTCATTGTCTACGGATATTGAAAAATGAAAATAGATTTTTTTGCACTTTCGATCCCGTTTTGTTTGAAAATTAAAACCAATTAACTATTTTCGTTTGTAGATTCGGATTCTATGAGGAAAACCTATTAAAAAAACCTGTCAATTGCCTTTGGCCCGACAAAAAATTCGTGTTCCCAATGTAATATATTATTAAAATGTATTATATATAACTTTTAAATTTAATTAAAATTTTTTTCTTCAATTTGCAAATTAATTTAAATGCTGATTTTAATCATCTTAAGTATTAATATAATATATTTTTCTATACATGAAATGTACATATTAATGAATGTTGAAAATAGAATTGCATAATGGTCATACAATCATTATTCGTAAAATATTAGCCCTTTAAAACAAAGTCATTAAAGCTTATAAGAAAGAATCATTTAATCTTGAAGCCGATATTAAACTTTTTATTTTTTCTCTTGCAGCTTTTACGTTACTTTTGAAACTAAAATAAATGCTTTAATATTATCAAAATGACAATGTTTCAATTCTTCTTTCTTGCAATCTTCTTCTTCATTTTTTTATTGATTATGATCCCACTAGCAAGGATCTTTAGTCGATATCTCTTTTTTTTGAAAGTTTTGAATGGAGAAATATTGAAATGTCTTAAACCTAGTCACCAAAGTTATATGATACAAGATTTCTTCCTCTATTTAATATTCTTAATATTCTTTTATTATATATAAGAGTTAAATATATTAATTAAGCATGCATAGCTTCTATAAAATGATATATGCCATTTAATTCATACTTTAGAACTTGACTGTACGTCACACTCGGGCATTCAGTATGCATGGTCAACTCAAGCAGCTGTCATGAAACGTTTAGTTGATTATAGTTGCAGTTGCATAACTCATCTCCTATAGTAAAACGTTGATCCACTTATTAAAATTCACCCTGTGTGTGTGTGTGTATATGTGTGTGTGTGTGTGTGTGTGTGTGTGTGT
>JANQDE010000249.1:26428-81952 GCA_037157785.1 Cephalotes varians | reverse complement strand
TCGCCATGTTGAACTGTACCGTTGTACTACCTCTAGACCTAGGGCAGTCAGTTTAGGGAACTACCGCACTAAGTGCCGCTGTACTGCTAAAAAGAACAGCAGGCATAACGTAATTTCCGCTAAAAAGAACGTTTCAGTGTACACTTCTTGAACTAGTGCAGCCAGTTCAGCGAAAAAGAACAAACCTATGATATTTCAGTGTCCTTAATACACTTTACACTAGGTGTAAGCAAGAAAAATAAACCTAATAATTCGCTTCGTGAGGCAGACCACATTTTTTGCCAGATTTTTTCGTTTTGCACAAAAACGCATCGAATAAGCCGAAATTCATTAAAATTTGCCAGGCGGAAATTCTAAATAATTATCAAAAAAATAACACGTTGATTAGTATATTTTCATCTCTCATTTAAACTGAATAATTACTCTTGTAGGTTAAGACACGTGTTTATTAAAGTGAGATTTTTTTTCAGACGTGAATGGAGTTGCCTATTGTCTATGAGAATTTTGATCGAAAGGGGCAGGCGTAAAAAAGTAAAAGTACCGAGAATTGAATTCGATTATTTGCAATTATTTACACCAGAATTAACCATGGTAAAGGAACAGTTCAGGGAGACGAATGTCGCCAGCGAAGTGTATGTAAACTCATTTGTTTTAATGAAGAATTTAAAGATTAAAATATGATTTTTATTAAGTTTTCTTAGACAAATATGGATAAGAAATTGCTTAATAAGATTCAGCGTATTTAAAATTCTTGCTTTGTGTATGGTGCCAGAAAGTTTTGACTATATTGACACCATTAGTTCAGACTCTTAGTTGGTTCAAATATTTATCAACTTTATGTCCTTCATCTGTGTTGTTTAGCGTATTATGTTCTGGTCTTTAATCTCTCATCCTACTTATGTGAATATCTTTTTATTGTAACCAAGAATTTTATTTCATCTTGCATCTAGTATACATTATCAGTCCTTATTGTCTTCTCCTCTTTACTGCAAAAATTTCAAGCTGTCTTTTTATATTCTGCTATAAAGTACTTTAATTCGTTATCTACTAATATCTGTTCATCTTCTTCAGTATCTTTGAGGTCGTCAACTTCTCATATTGTTTCTCATTTTTAATTAAATATATTGTATCGGTTTGGATTCCTTAAGCCTCACTGATACATTTCATCATTCTTACAATTATTTTTACTGATTTTAATTGTATCTATTGTATAATTTGATTTATATAATATCTTCTGTAATTTGTGATATCTTTTGTAATCTTATAATCATCTTTACTGATTTTTAATTGTTATTACTTAATTTATTTGATATTCTGTAATCTAGTACTATCTTTGAACATTATATTCATTATTATATTTGTTTATTAATTATATTAAGTATATTAAGGATCTATGTTTGTAAGCAGTATTATTGTTGATGTTTCATTTTTTGATGTTATTCTATTATTTTGTCTGAATGTAAAATATTTCTTGTACACTTCAAAATTATTATTATTAAATAGTATTATTAATAATTATATTATTTGCATCTCTTGCGACACAAGCACAATGAATGATCTTTTATTTAAAATTTTTTGTAGTTCCCATATAACTTTTGGAGTGGACAGCATGCATGATATGCATATGCAGGCCAGCGTAGAGGTGATCTCCAAAAGTTTGTACAATGAGGATGCAAAGCATACTCCGGTTTTATATGGAGCACTGGATAGACGCATGGTATTTAAAGATTGCATCTCTTTTGTCTCCACTTGAACAGAATTTTTAGACTGCTTTTGTTATAGGGAGTGAGTTCTACAGGAGTCGAATGTGAAACGTGCTCTAAAAAGTTGAGCGATTGCGTAGGACATTTTGGGTACCAGGATCTAGAACTACCAGTCTTTCATGTTGGCTACTTCAGATCCATCATCCAGATTTTACAAACAATTTGCAAGGTAATATGTAATTTTATTGAGATTCAATAATAATTTCAATAATTATTGCGTCCTGTTTTGATGAATTAATTTCTTCAGAGATGCGCTCATGTTTTACTAACACATGAAGAAAGGAGATTTTATTCACCCAAAGTACAAAATCCGAATTTGGGATATTTAACCCGCAAAGCATTACGTAAGCAAATCTGGGAAAAAGCGAAAAAGAAGACGGAATGTCCGAATTGTAAATCAAATAATGGTCCTGTGAAAAAGGCTGGTTTTCTCAAAATTGTACATGAGAAGTATAAAAACTTAAAGAAAGCAGATCCCATCATTCAAGAGAAATTGGCTGAATTGGCCCCAAAAATGGAACGTGACAGAGAATATAGGCATATAATAGAACAAAACTACAGAAGTGTATTTGATCAATATCTATATCCAAATGTGGTATGATTTAAAGAGAATATATTTATAATATTAAGAACGTACATAATATTTAAGGAAAGAATCATAATGTTATAAACGTTTAATATTTCTGCATATATAATTTATAATATATAAACATTCTTTAAGGTGCAAGAACTTTTCAATAGAATTCCAACAGGCGATATCTGTCTCTTGTTAATGAATCCTGAGTGTGCAGCACCAGTAGATTTGATACTGAGAAGGATTCCTGTGCCCCCAATTTGTATTAGACCTAGTGTTTTATCTGATCTGAAAGCTGGTACAAATGAAGATTATCTGACAATGAAGTTGGCAGAAATAGCTCTTATTAATGATGTTATTCGTAGACAAAAAGGTGTTAATATAAATATGTACATGGAGCATTGGGATTTTCTTCAACTGCATTGTGGTCTTTACATTAATAGTGAAATGTCTGGAATACCTCTACACATGCAAGTAAGCTCTTCTCAATAAAAATCTGAAGATTTGTGTATCTTCTTTTCTCTAATATACATTGATACTTTTAGCCTAAAAAGTTTGGCAGAGGTATAGTACAAAGATTAAAAGGAAAACAAGGTCGTTTCCGAGGTAATTTATCTGGCAAACGTGTTGATTTTACTTCTCGCACAGTAATTTCACCCGATCCAAATCTCAGAATAGATCAAGTAAGTATTGCAACAAATTTAAGGTAGCAATGATGCTACAATGTATTTGATAACATTGAATCTCTTTATGCAGGTTGGTGTACCTGTGCATGTTGCAAAGACTTTAACATATCCTGAAAGAGTGACTCCATCAAACATGGAACTAATGCGGAAATTAGTAAGAAATGGTCCAGACATACATCCTGGAGCAAACTATATACAATATAAGAATTCGCAAAACAGGCGATATCTCAGATATGGCGATCGAAATAAAGCTGCCCAAGATTTACAGGTAATCTGCATACATTAATCCTAAATATACATACTTTTTCGTATACATGATTATCACACTGGAGTTGAAGGACTGCCACCAGTCTTTATTTTTATTTTTTTCAATTGAATAAACTAAATATAATAAATAAATAAAAAATATATAATTAATTATTTTTTAAGTTTGACCGTCTTACTATATTTTAATATGTGATTTCTACTCTTCTCAAATATTCTCAACTACTATCTGACTATCTTTTGATTATTAAACAAATCTGCTTTAATACTATTTTATACTCTATCTCAACACTACCGATAGTTACTTGGTTTTATTAATTGTGATTTCTCATTCTTTGCTCCACTTGGCTAATGCTTCAATTAAAAAATCGGTTTATTTAACCAGTTATGATGACAACATTCCTTGCATGATTCATGTCATATGCAATGGAAAACTTGAAATTTATTTTTTAGTTGTTAATTGCTGAAGATCAAATTAGAGTCGAAACATCACTTTCGTAAAATAAAATTCGAGTATTGTAATTAAAATCTTTTTCTGATTTAAGCAAAATTTGCATTTGGTTGAATTATCTCATTAACTTTTTTTTATTATTGTTTAAAAAAATGTCTATTTACTCAGAAATAGTTATAAAATCATAATAAGTGCAGAAAAACATGCTTTAAAAAATATTAATTTTTAATTCAAGAAAAAAATGGTGTTTTTACCATAGTTGCCTTAAAAATTCATAACTTTTTTCTAACAGAATAGTTAATTTTTTATTTATGTGAGAGAGAGAATCTGGATTTTCTGTAATCTTAAAAATTATCACAATAATTATTAAATAAGAATATAAAACAATTTGTTAATTTTTTTTATTTTAAAAGAGTACATTTCAAGCTATCGAACAAAAATTTAGCGATTAAAATTTCGATTATTATCAATAATTGCAAGGCTTAAAAAATGAATTTTCATTTCTGTTTTCCAGCAGTTTGACAAACTAGAACAAAAATTAGGATTTATATTAAAAAATGCTTATGTTAAAAAACTTAATGATTTATGTATGTGTTTATTTATAAAGAAATATAATTAATTGAATTAATGTGTAAATATATATTAAAAAAAATGATTCGT
Source organism: Cephalotes varians (assembly GCA_037157785.1). NCBI lineage: Eukaryota > Metazoa > Arthropoda > Insecta > Hymenoptera > Formicidae > Cephalotes > Cephalotes varians. Next base: position 77,554 of record JANQDE010000249.1, on the reverse strand, counting down.
TTATATATATATATCTTTGTAAATTTTTTATTCATTCTTATTTCATATATTGATGATCAATGAGATGAGTTTTTGCTTGCTAGGATTAACATGATTTTAAATTGTATATCAGTTTTAGTATCTTATACATTGTGTTTTACAGTATGGTGACATTGTCGAAAGGCATCTCAAAGACGATGATTTAGTACTATTCAATCGGCAACCATCGTTGCACAAGTTAAGCATCATGACACACAGAACTAAGGTATTAGAACATCGAACATTCAGATTCAACGAATGTGTCTGTACACCGTACAATTCGGATTACGACGGCGACGAAATGAATCTTCATTTACCACAAACTGAAGAAGCTAGAGCAGAAGCGTTGGTTTTGCTAGCGGTAAATTAATAAATGATTACATACTATTAACAATATATACATATTATTAATTCTCCATCGGCAATATGTGTCTTTGAATCGAATTTTTTAGATTGCCCATGTCGTTAATTGGTTAATCTATTTCTAAAAAAGACATTTTAGATTGTGAATGTTCTTACTCTGATTTAAATCTATAAAAATTAAATAAAATACAATCTGACTTCTATGGTAAAAACTCGTTAAAACTTTCACAAGTATACAAGAATTTTTTTAGATTTTTATAGAGTCCAGAACAATTTAAAAGTTTGTTTTAAATTTTGGAAATCCATGTGATAGAAGCAAAATTACACATTGCTGATGGAGGAAGGATTGATAGCTGGTTTGGTAATTATTTAGTATAAGGGATTCCGGTAACTGACCTTGACACGTATTGATATACATCATAACGCTGAGTAATCTTTAGGTTTTGTCCTTAAAAAATTATTAAAAAAAAGAATTTGAAAACAATATCATTAGATAGATATTTTGACCGTCAATGAATAAATCGAATCAAATAAGACTTAGCCTATACGGAGCTGGATCTTAAGTGCCCAATCATATTATTGTATACATTGATACAAATTTGAAAAGTTTCTTAAATACGTGGAACAATTATAGACTTCGTTTTGCCGCGTAAAAAAAGGTGAGATAGAGTCGCTTCGTATCGAAATATATATGCATGCAATGGATCTACGAGGAAAAGGGCTCCACCGAAAAACTAGACAAATTAGTTTGAAATTTTGTTTGATGTAGAAAGTTGTAAACCTATATAAGACCTATATAAGACGTCGCTTTGCGTGGAAAGTTATGAACTTATATGAAGTTTGCTTATAGGGCGAAGCTTATAATTGTACTGCTCATGATACATTTCAGAAACTTATATCAATATATATCAAGGTTAAATTGGAAGTGGCTCTTCTAAATATCTAAGCAGAACAAACAGTCATGATGATATTATGGCTTTAAAATGATTATTAAAAGTCATTTTTTGATCAGTCATGATTTATTTTAATGTCATTTTGATGTTATTATGATCTATTGTTTTGCTTGAGTAATTACCGCTAATTTTATAGAACTATTAAATCGCATGTGCCGACATTTTTTGTTTTTTGCTTATAGAACAAATCCAATCTAGTCACACCTCGCAATGGTGACATATTGATAGCAGCAATTCAAGATTTTATCACAGGTGCTTATCTCTTGACCCAAAAAGATACTTTTCTCCAGATAGAACAGGCTAGATTAGCTCTTTGCCTCTTAGCTGGTCCAGACGCTTCCATGGTCGTAACTCTTCCTCCGCCTGCAATCTTAAAACCAGCAAAATTGTGGACTGGTAAACAAATATTCAGTCTGATTATACGACCAAATATGGAATGTCCTGTCAAAGCAAATCTAAAGACAAAGGGCAAGGCATATACTACTGGAAGGGAATTATGTATTAATGACTCTTGTAAGTGTTGCAACCATACATCATAATCTTATTGTTTACATTTAAACGACCAAACGTTGTGAAACGATTAAATTAAATCCATAGATGTTATCATTCGCAACTCTGAGCTTCTAGCAGGAACAATGGATAAATCTGTATTGGGCTCAGGATCGAAACAAAATATATTTTACGTTCTGCTACGTGATTGGGGTGAGGATGTTGCAACCGCAGTTATGTGGCGTTTAACTAGAATTACAAATCATTTTAATTTTGAGAGAGGAATTTCTCTTGGTATCGGTGATGTTATACCCAGTCAAGGTCTTCTTCAAGCCAAAGAAAAAGTGTTAAACACTCAGTACGAATAATTCCAAATTTAAATTCGACAGGCTGTCTCAAACAAATAACTAATCCTAATTATGTTTATTCAGTTATTCCACATGTAATGAATACATTCAGTTAATGGAAAAAGGCCGTCTCGTCTGTCAACCTGGATGTTCAGAAGAGGAAACATTGGAGACGAGAATACTGAACGAACTTTCGGTGATCCGTGATAATGTCGGTAAAGCGTGCTTGAAGGAATTGCACCCCACCAACACTCCTTTAATTATGGCACTCTGCGGAAGTAAGGGTAGTTTCATCAATATCTCTCAAATGATCGGTACGTTCGATACTCATATGAATATGTTGTTACTTTTTAAGAAAGTTACTTTTTAAGGAAAAAAGTTTTGTCGCTGATTATTTAACACTATTTCTCTTTTCAGCTTGCGTAGGTCAGCAAGCTATCAACGGACGTAGAGTGCCAAACGGATTTGAGAATCGTGCATTACCTCATGTTTTGGCACGATTAAGGACACCGGACGCTAAAGGATTTGTAGAAAATTCATTTTATTCTGGGTTAGTGTCCAAGGAATTTTACTTCCATGCAATGGGCGGTCGGGAGGGTCTCACAGATACTGCTGTGAAAACTGCAGAGACCGGATACATGCAGAGACGACTAATTAAGAGTTTAGAAGATCTGTGTATTCATTACGATGTGACAGTACGTAATTCAATGCGTGATATAATACAAATTCCATACGGCGGAGATGGATTGGATCCTACATACATGGAAGGTAAATCTTATTCAGTATTAGGAGATACTAGGACATATGCAGTAAAACAAGCACTGGCTATTCAGCTATCTTTCTCAATTACATGTAACGTATGTTCATTTACATTTACAACCTGATAGTGCTTGCTGCACACATATATATATATATATATATATATATATATATATATATATATATATATATACTTCGGCTTTATATTAAATATTACGAATTAAAAATTTGTGTATGGGATGCATGGATTCGAACTCGCGGTCTCACTTACAAGGCCATCGCTCTCACACAGAGCCACATGACACTCCTACATATATATTTCATTATAATAAGAGATATCGATTAGATCCTTTATGGAAAATAAGTAAGAAATTAAAAAATAATGAAAGGAAATCTATTTAAAAAAAAGCAAAGAAATTCGCAAAAATAAAAACTCATTTTAATATAAATAATATTAGATTGAGAATGAATAAATCACACGAATATGAGTTTATAAATTTGTATTAATTTTCGTTTAAAATTTTTGTTTATAATTTTATATATAAAAGGATCATATCTTAATTTTATTTATTTAGTAATACTATTTTATTTATAAAATAAATATTCTATATTTTATATATCTACTAATTGATAAAATTTTACTTAATCTGCGAAGTGTTTTCGAATAATAATTAATTTAATTATTTATTTAAATATATAATTGTAAATATATATAATTTTTTTTTGCAAAAGAAAGTAAAACAAATACGATATTTGATACAAATAATAATATGATAATATAAAATTTATTAAAATTGCATTCTCAAGGAATTGTATTATATATAGGATAATGAAAAACCCTGAAAAATTTAAAAAAATATAAATTTTACAGAAAAGTGTTTCGAATAAAAGTTGTAAAATTAAAAAAAATCTATTTACTGATCTTATCAATTTGACCTTGGATGGCGTCGCTAAAGACAGGTCAAGTTGAATTTTTTACATATGATCTATTTTTTATTGCCTTATATTGCCGTATATTTTTATAATCTTTATTAAGACGTTTTGAAAACACAATAATAAAGCTTCTTTCGGTTAAGAATTTTTACTGAGATATTTTAAACTTTGTCATGATACTTTTTAATATAAAATATGAAGTAAAATATGAAATATCCTGTAAAGTAAAGGAGGAGAATCCGATCATCTTAGACAAAGTTGTAGGAAGATCCAGTTGGTTTAAGGCAAGATTACGGAGGATCTACTTTTTTAAAATAAAACGAATATAAGTACTTTAATAATTAGAAAGCTATTCAAAATAATTTTCACAACTACTAAAAATCAGTTGTTTTCACAGCTACTCATTATTAATTGTTTTCACGACTGCTCAATGTCAATCGTTTTTACAACTACTAACATCAGTTGTGTATTTACTCTCTTTAATTATTAGAATATTTACATTATTCGTTTTATTTTGTCAAAATGTTACATCTTACTGAACGTAAACACTATCTCTTTTGATGATGAGAAGATGGAGAAACAGACTAAGGTCATATAATTATAATCATATAATTAGGCAACTCTTCAATTCAACGTTCCGGAATGAAAATACAAGTATCTCGAAATCTACACACATCAATCTACACATAAAACAATCAGATATTATTTCGAAAAAACTGATAACGTTAAAAATTGCCCAAAAAGGGAGCAACAGCAACAAATTCCAAGAAATCATTTTGCAATCTTTTGTGGAGAATCCACATATCTCCACTCGCAGAAGAACAGCTGAAAAGCATCAAATAGATCAGAAGTCGATGTATAAAATATTAAAACAATAAATTTCATCCATACAAAATTCATCTAGTACAAGAACTGAATGAAAACGATTTTGATCGACGATTTAGAGTTTCTTGAATTAATGATGAAAAGAGTAGATGCAGAATTTGATTTTTTGTTATTGTCACTGTTGATGAAGACATTGAGAACACTTGGTTCCAACAGGATGATGCTGCGGCACACTATGGAAGATGTTCATAATTATTTAAACGAAGTCTTCGCTGAACGATAGATAGGAAGGAGAGATCTGATTGAGTGACCAGCTCGATCACCAGACCGCTCATCTCTCGACTATTTTCTATATGAGGCTATATGAAGAGTAAAGTTTATATGTACAACATAACTACAAACTGTCTATGTCTAACTGTGATCTATGTCATTGAATCCTTGATGAAGTTGCGCTCATTCCCAGAGAGTGCATTAGGAACGCTATTTCAGGATTTTATAATCGACTAACACACTGTCAAACTGTGTGAAATGAATGATGAACACTTTGAAAATTTATTAAAAACTTGATTTGAAAAGATAGATTCTCCTACGAACTTGCTTAAGATGACCGGATTCTCCACCTTTATTTTACGAGATATTTCATATTTTATATTAAAAAAGTATCATGACAAATTTTAAAACACTTCAGAAAATTTTAATCAAAAGAAGTTTTATTATAGTGTTCTGAAAACATCTCAACAAAGGCTACAAGAACATGCAAAAAATCATATTTAAAAGAAGGTCACATTTAAAAAATTCAACTTGACTTTGTTTTGATCTTGGCGACGCCATCCAAAATCAGACTGATCAATAAGTTCGGCAACGATTAAATATCTCATAAAATATGCATTTCCTTGAAAAATGTTTTATACAAAAGTTGTAGGATTTTAAATGACGCATTAAATAATAGCATTAAATATTAGTATGATCCTAGATAGTGTCGCCATGATCAGGTAAAAAAAAGGGTCACTTTGAATTTTTCAAATGAAACACCCTACTTTTTATTTCACATTCTGATAGCTGACGTTTCCAAAACACTAGTTACAAACTTTTTTTCCATAAGAACTTTCCGAGTTATGAGATTCGAAATTTACAGTATGCTGACATTAGCATTACCCAAAGTTAACCGCGTGAGGACACACACACACACACACACACACACACACACACACGAGCGCGCGCGCGCACACACGCACGCACACAAAAAGTGTAAATTCGACCGGACAACCTCCATGCAGTTCACCATGTGGATCACGCTAAAGTCGGCGATACTGCAAATTTCGAATTCCATAACTTGGAAAGTTCTTAAGGTTTTAACTTTCTCCATAAGGACTTTGTTCAGTGTTTTGGAAACATCTCAACGTCAGCTACAAGTATGTGAAATAAAAAATAAGGTGTTTCATTTGAAAAATTCGAGGTAATCTTTACCTGATCGTGGCAACGCCATCGAGGATCATACTACTATTTAATGCATCACTTAAAACCTTACAACTTTTGTATAAAACATTTTTCAAGGAAATGCATATTTAACCGTTGCCGGACTTTTAGGACACACTGCATATATATTTAATATAATATTTAATATATTTTAAATATTAAAAAAGGATGTGATTAATTAAAATATTAAATATTAAAAATATATATAATTTATATGAGTCCCAAGAATCACTCTAAACAATCAGAGCACGAGTATATCGAGATCGGTTATGTGATTGATGACTTACAAATTTGTATAATGCTTAGCTTTAAGGAATTTATCCTCAATTCAGCGATATAGACCGTTTTTTTCGCACATGTACAATAAATGCAATTTCAGTAATGTATCTAATACAAGTAAAAAATATGCCAGTAATCCAAACCAAAAATATGCCCGTAAAATATTTGAATATTTTTAAAGACTGAGGTCTGTTTTTTATAATTGAATTAGTGTATACTTTTTGTATTTAAAATGAAAGGTGTATGTTTGAAATTTATCGAAAGTCAGAAGGAAAGTTCTAGTCCAGTCTAGTGCAATTCAGTGCAACTATAAAAAACAAACTTATAGACGTCGTTAATTCAGTGGCTTGCACATGTGCGAAAAAAATGGCCCGTATATCATTACTATCTCAATCTTCCACTGACATTATTGTATATTTCGTGTAAACAAATTAATACATATTTTTTTATAGGTAAAGACTGTCCCGTAGATTATGAGAGAGTGTATGATCACGTGAAAGCGAAAATGCCTTATAAAACCGAAGAGCCTTTAGATGCTGCTAGCGTAATCAATGCCGCAAAGGAAATGCTATCTTCTGAGGAATACGATTGCCTGAGTGACGAATTCAAAAAGGAACTGATGTAAGATGATATATATATATATATATATATATATGATACACGACAAATTTTAGTAACAGTTTTGTCGAATTGAACGTTGTTTTTTGCAGTATGTTTCTGAAATCAGTGGCGCGAAAAATAGCATATTATCGACAGAACATTATATCGAATTCGCCAGTGGTCTCGCAACTCGAACGTTTCACTGTCTCACAATTGGTAGAGTTTATTCACACGTGCAAGGAGAAGTACATGAGAGCTAAAGTAGAACCAGGTACTGCTGTAGGCGCGCTCGCCGCGCAAAGTATCGGCGAGCCAGCGAGCCAGATGACTCTGAGATCGTTCCACTTCGCTGGGGTAGCGGCCATGAACATCACGCAAGGTGTACCGCGTATTAAGGAAATTATTAACGCGAGTCCGAAGATCAGTACTCCCATCATAACAGCAACATTGGTAAATAACACTATTAAAACAAAATATGTGAATAGTCAGTTTCCAATCCAGTTATTTTTGCTTGCTGAACGCGAATCCAAATTTGACTATCACGTCACAATGTGAAGAAAAAAGACGTCAAAAAGAATTTTGAGGATTCTCATGACGTAGCACCGGTAGCAAATTTTTTGTCAACATTTCGTTAATGCCACGCGAAAATATTCTAAAATATAATTGAAACAATTTGCCTTTCGGTGCGCGATATTTCGATGCTCTTCGAATTGTGCAGAGATCGGATTAGAAAAACACGTTTCTTTACAATTCAGAATAAGGCGATGGAAAAAGTTAGAGCTGATGGGATTCGAACTCGAGATCCTTCATTCTTCTTCCTAACAGACTTGTCATCTAATCCGCGTGACGATACTCCACTACTTTCATAGTCATTTTGAATACTTTATATTCTTATAATTTTCGCCGCGCGGAATATTCGGTCTGGTATTGGTCGGTCCGGCGAATGAGATGCCGATCGGCGATAATCAGTCGCCATCGGTTGTCTTTGGCTACTAAAATAGTTATGTATGAGTAATGATAATCGACATAATTGTTATTAAAAAATAACTATTTAACATTATTAGTTTGATTGGCCTCTTCATATAGGTGAATGTCGGATCTTTCTTACCATAAAATGTTTAAATTCGTCATTTTTTGATAAAAATCGTAAAGCGCTTTAATCGGTGAGAACACTTGCGGTAAAGTAGACAGCCGAATTGCCATCATAACAGCCATCTGATTGCCATATGAAAAAGACAGAACATTTTATTTGATCTTATACTGCAATATGGAAAATAAATACTTTTGTATTTACATAATATAATCAGATCATATTAAATAAAATATGAAATTGACAAAACAGCAGGAAGGACAGTACAGCAGGAAGAAATTATAATTTATCTAAGATTAGATAATCTTCCTATCGTATAGTATTTTGTCAATTTTATATTGCTTTTTGATTTAGAATATGATCGAATTACATAAGTATAAAATTTACTTTACATTATAAAATAGAATAAAATGCAAAATTGCAATAATATAAAATGTTATAATATTACTTCTACTATTATTATTACTACTATTATATATCTTATCTTATTACTACTATTATATATATCTACTANAAAAAAAAAAAAAAAAATAGAATAAAATAAATTTTCAATGTGTTATATGAAAAAGAGCTATTTTAAAATTAATATATCTTGAAAACAAAAAATCATATCGAAACAAAACAAAATGCATTTGTAAAAGTTGATACTTTGCATTAACAAAATTAAAAAAAAAGAAAAATTGCTGCCAGTGTCATAATGTCATAAAAATCATTGTTTTTGGTCTTTTTGATGCCATTTTTCAAATTTTTTTTCAATTATAACGTGATAGCTAAAGTTAGACAATGAATTTTTTCAGTAGGCAAAAAATACATCTGATTATTCACACTTGCAAAAAATGCAAAAAAAAAAGATCAAATTTTGTTGAACAGTGTAATTATTCCACGCGCGCGCGCACATACACATACATACATACACGTTTTATGTAGAATACAATCTCCGATTAATATTTATTTTGTAGGTCAATGATACGGATTCTGAGTTTGCCGAACGAGTGAAAGCAAGAATTGAAAAGACAACTCTAGGAGATGTGATTGAATATATTGAGGAAATATATTCGTGTAATGATCACTTCCTTGTAATAAAATTAGATATCGATAGGATTAAATTGTTGAAATTAAAAGTTGATGTTAATTCTGTATGCTATACGTAAGTATGACTGAAAACTCAAACACTCTTGTTTCTTCATTGCAACTATTTAATTTATTTCAACACGTACATCTCAAGAACAAAAATCATTTCATTTTTATGTCTAATGTTATAACTCAATATAATTACTGTTAAAAAAAAAATGATTTTAATTATACTTTAAATTTAAGAGTATTTTTTTCTGTTAATATATTTTTCAAATGATAACAAATGATTATGATTCTCTAGACTTTGCACTTCAAAATTGAAACTAACATCAAAGAATATAGAAGTGATAACCAACTCAATTATTATTATTCGACCAAATCAAAAAGACAGTTCAAATTTTCCATTTCGACAATTGACAGAAACCATTCCAAATGTTGTAGTAATGGTAAGAATATATTTCTTTAAAATATAAATTTTTCCAGTATAGAAAATATTTGTACGTTTATATTTTTATTTGTAGGGCTTACCATCGATTAATAGAGTAGTTGTACATAATGAAAATCTCGGTGGTAAAACGAAATTTACACTATTTGTCGAAGGAGATAATTTTAGAGAAGTTATGGCAACACCTGGCATTCTTGGCGAGAAAACAAAGTCGAATAATACAATAGAAGTAAGTTGAAAAAAATCATATTGAATAAAATAAATGTTAAATAAAATAAAAATATAATCTATTGCATCTTAGGTTTTTAAAACGCTTGGGATAGAAGCAGCAAGAACAACTATCATGTCAGAAATTAAATCGGTAATGGAAAATCACGGAATCAGTATTGATCATCGACATTTAATGCTCTTGGCAGACTTAATGACTAGCAGAGGAGAAGTGCTTGGTATCACGAGACAAGGTTTGGCAAAAATGAAAGAATCGGTTTTAAACTTGGCATCGGTGAGATTTTCCATTTTTTATTATTTCATCTATTTCTTTTGTTTGTGTTTTTTTATAGTACAATATATAATTATTATGTAGAGTTTAATTGGTCTTTTGAATTTGAAATAGTATTTTAAGAAAAATTGGGGAAACAACTTTTCACAAATCAGTTATTTATTTACAGTTTGAGAAAACAGCCGATCATCTATTTGATGCGGCTTATTACGGACAAAAAGATATTATATGCGGCGTATCGGAATCAATTATAATGGGTATTCCAGTTCCATTAGGCACAGGAATCTTTAAGCTGCTTCACAAATATCCTTTTCATATTACTTTATATAAGTACAGAAATATATTTTTTCATAAAAAAGGATGACACATAACTGAATATTTAATATATATTCATTATTTTCCTTAATAATTAAACACAGCTGATAAAGATGAACCATGCAAAAAGGAACTTCTATTTGATGATCCACAATTTCACAAGCCACTTCATTCTGGAAGACGACTTCAACGAACGTTGAAGCGTCCAACATTGCAAACTTAGTGGAAAAATAATTTAGTAAAAAAGATTTTTTTATCGTACATTCATTGTTAATTCTTTATTTATTATTCATTTTTGTAATCATGTTACTCTTATGTATACAGGGTGTTTAAAAATGATGGGTCGAAAATTCGTAGAGTGGTTGATGACGCCAAAATAAGCGAAAAATGTCAAAGGAACTAAGGTCTTAAATCCTACCGTTTTCGAACTGGAGACACTGAAAGGATGCAATGCATTTGAAATAATAACGAGAAATAAGTGTTTAACAGTAAGACATTTAGATCTCTTACTGTTAAACACTTAAAAAACAGGTGAGGGGAAAGGTACAAAAGAAGCGACCGAGTTAAAAAAGTACTCCTTCTGTAAGTCTAGTTGAGAATCGAACAGGAGGCTATGCTTCCAGAAGTAATCACCTTATCATCTACACTACGGCGTGTGCTACTCATTAGACGGGAAATATCGGAGTAGCGAATGAAGTGGAGAGCGAAATGAATGATCTTAGATAAGCAAGGTTGGTAACGTTGATCGGCAAATATTAGGTCGGCAAGGAAGGTTCACACTTATGCACGTTTACCCGTGATTGGCTATCTTTTCAGTGCCTCCAACTCAAAAACGGTAGGATTTAGGACCTTAGTTCTTTTTCTGCTTATTTTGGCGTCACCAACCACACCACGAATTTTCGACTCATCGTTTTTGAACACCCTGTATAATATTTAATTTATACCTATGATTATACATATAAAGATATGATATACTTTTATATGTGACTTGTATTGCTAAGAGACAGTAGCTATATTCGTTTTACCTTATGGCTGAGCTCTTTTTGAGTCATCGTATCGTTTACCTTTATCTAATCCACTGAGCTGACTCAAAAAGAGCTAAGTCACAGAGTAAAACGAATACAGCTAATATTATTCTAAATCCGTTTCCTTGTCAGTTATGGCGCATGATCCCAGCGTATCTTCTTGTTAGTTATGGCGCTTTCCATCTTCTTCTTCAAGTGTGGCTTATGATCCCATTTTCTTCTTGATGAGTATGACCACAGTTTATACAGTTGCGTCACTCCCACGAAGTAAAAATAAGGAGATTTAAGTACGTAGACTAGAAGTGGTCATGAAAAATGTTCCGTGCAAGAGGTTTGCGAGTGGAATAACTTGCAACATTTCGTAGCCATTTTTAAATTGTAATGACAGATGGTTAGAAAAAGTTAAGAAGTTAGAAATGTTAAAAGAGCATGGAATGTGAGTGTGAAATTGAAATAAACACATAAATAAAATAAATAAAAACATAATAAATATTAATGAATATATAATAGATAATAAAAATAAGTAAATAAAAGAAGAAAGAATTTTTTTATTTTTAAAAGATCTTCAAAATCTGGGCACGTATTATGGAACTTTTCGGAATGGATTCCGATCGAAATTGTTCAATTATTTCCTAAATTTCTATTGTGTTTTCTAGGAAAAACGGAATAACATTTTGAACATGATTGGTTCTTGCTTATAGATCCAACCAATTATATTAAATCGCTCGGCGAGCAGGCAAGCTGCTTCATCCGGCTTGAACATGGCTAATTTCTAGCCTCGTGAACACAAGGCTTAAGAAATTGATCAATCACAATCGAATATGAGAAGAATCGATGATTGATTAATTTTTTGCGGCTTATGACTTATCTATTATAGAATCGGCCTTAAGATTGGAATCGTAAACCGTATAAATTTTGTTCCGAAAAAAATGGAGAACCCATATTGTACGAGAAAATGGAACGGAATCATTCTGATTGATTAGTCTCATCATTTCCTTTCCGTTTTCCTCTGTTTCGTTCCACTTTTTATTTCTTCATTAGGACGCATCTTTAAAAGATAAGCGTTGTTCTATTCGAGTATCGCACATTTTGAAATCAAGATGTTACATTCCCGAATCAGCAGAATTTGTAAATATTGGATGCATTAAAATTCCATTGCTTTTACATTGCTTCACTTTCCATAAAATCATGCATATTACAAGATTCTCGATGTTTCTTTTTAATAAATTTATATTATGCAAAAGAACAAGTAGTTGCAATGTAAAGTCGTCACGATTAAATATATGCGATTGTTACACTTAATAATTACATTTATATTATATCTACACGATTATACATATATTTATAATGCATTATCAAAGATGTAATACATTCCTCGAGATGTACTTAATAAATATTTTAATACATGCCATTAGATTTACAAAAAATCTAAACTTTTTTATTTTATAAAAGATAATTTGTCTCAGAGATTATATAATATTTTTTACAAGAGAGTTACTTAAAGATTCTTTTGTTTAATAAGAAGTTTAATGTGTCATGGAAAGACAGTATGTTGTAAACGCCATTATAATCGTTAAAGGTGCTAAATAATTTTGCCCATTATTTACCTAACTCATAAATTTGACAAATTTTATATACAGGTTTCCTTTCTCATACTATTATAATCTACACTAGGACTCTGTTTCATAAAAATTGACTTATACACATTCTTATTTCTTAGTACACTGTACAAAAAATACAAGCCTACTATCTAATGATCTCAAGTATTTTGTTCTTTCGAATTTCCTTCAAACGCTTCAAAAAAATCCCAATGTGTTCATTTGTTCGCAAAGTATTTAAAAAGTTTAAACTCTATTCCTTATGCTGTCATAAACAATCACATCATCGATCACCGAATATACAGCGTCCTAGAATATTTGAGACAACACTTGTAGAGCGGAAGAAGCAAGCCGAGTCGAAAAATCCTTATCATTTTGCAATTTTCGCAAGAGTTAACGAAATAGCGACCTGGTTACACTGAACACTTGATACGCGTACTAACTAGAAACTTTCTATTAAATTATCTTAATTTTGGCAATGCGTTTAAAGAATGGTATACTTAGCTGATACAATATGCATCAAGATGATTAATTAAATATATGTATATGTATACATTACGAGTATCGCCGAAATTAAGATAATTTAATAAAAAGTTACTTATAAGTTAATTATTATATTAGCTATTAAAGATTGCTAAATAAGCGCAGATGTAATCATGGTCGCTAAGCACGCGAGAAGTGGTTTACTACGAGCAGCAACGGCTACACACAATGAAGGTCCAGTGCCAGAAAACCATTCCCCACGCGCCTAGCGATCATAATCGCTGGATAGTCGCATTTCGCCACTTGCATTCGGCGATAGGCCGTGCTTATTCGGCAATCTTTAGTAGTTAATATTTCGTTAGCTATTGCGGAAATTGCAAAATGGTACGAACTTTTTGACTCAGCTTAGTCCGCTTTACCTGCTCATGAGCGTTGTTCCAAATATTCTGGGACACTCTGTATATACATATTGAGTTTAAGCAGAAAAACAAAAATGATATTTATAATTCTTTTCAACACAATAATTATTTTTCATTTATTCCGCATGTCCGAGATAATAAACTCATTTGTGTAAAGAAAAAGAATTTCTTTCGCCGATAAAAAGTGACGTTTACAGACGATATGTTTTGGTGAAAGGTAACGTGTATTGTTTGTTTGGCAGTTCAAGATATGCAGTCATTTTCAATTTAGCACGATGCGGAAAAGAATTGTTCAAATCCTTGCCGTGCACTCAAATTCGTAGATTTATCATGAGGTAGCTCGAGACTAACGGGAAAAAAGTTAAATAATCATTTATATTGAAACCTGATTAAACGCAATCGATTCCAAGACTGGAGATCTTGATTGCATATGCATATCTTGCATATTTCAGAATATAAAAAGTTATCGCAGCAAAGCAATTGACGCTGAAACGTGATCGTTAAACGTGATCAGGTAAAAAATATGTTGACATTATTAAAATATCAATTGTAATATAATGTAACAATTTTCAACATACGCCGTATGTACATATACTGACAAGGAATGATTCTGAGTTACACTAAAAAGGTAGCACTCTCCGTTGACTGTAACTGCGATCGGTGTTAATCTACATACTGCCGTCATTAATAGTGCATATACTCTCCATTTTGCCTTTCTGAGTGATGTACTCCTGGTTATTTACAACTTTAACAGAGATCTCTATTCGTGCTGCCAGGTCATACGTTCCCGCGCCGGGCAACACGGCATGTAATTTCATGGTATTACTTGCATACGCTTCAACGTCGGAATAAATTGACGAGTGGCCGGCGTACTTGTAATACGTCGAAGCTTGTGGTGAGTACAATTGAGACTTAATATTCGGAAGATGAGTTTCGCTGCAAAAGAAAATTGCACACATGTATGTTCATGTAGAGAAAATATAAAAACAAAATAGCAAAATTGCGATAGCTAAGCACTAAATAACATATTTTATATATCATATCGTATGAAACATGCTTCTAAAGTTCTCTGGGAATTGTGCTCTAAATCTTTTTTGTCAACATTACATTGTAATTTTTCAATATAATTTCTATTTAATCAAACATACTTAAACATACTTAAAATCCCAACACGAAACTATTTTTCTAGGCCATCTTCGAAAAACTTTTGACATCCATTTATAACTTTCGCGATTTCCAGAACTTTAAAAACATCTCTTATTAATATTTTATTTCTCTCACCTACTAGTACCTATCGTACTTATTTTAATATCGATTCGCATCTCCGAGTGATTTTGTAAATACAACGTTACAGGGACAATGCACAATCGGCTTTGCCGAAAATCGTGTGTGACCTGCCTTTGGTGACTAAGAGAAAAAGAGATTAGATTCTTCAGATATTCCGCTTCTTCCACAGGGTCCTTAAAAGGGACAGTTACTGCATTCGATATGTTTCGGTCCGGCCCGAAAACTTTTAAGCGAGCGCCGTATTCACTACGTTCGGTGCGCGGCTCCTTCGGATGTTTGTACGTCTTGTTTAAATGCTCGAGCTCGAGGTGATGCTGTCCGACCGCCATTCGGGTAATCACGCCGCTTTCCGTCACGTTAGCACACCACTTGATGATCAATGTAGAATTCAATGCCATAACATCCGATGCGGAGTTGCATTCAGTATTCTGTTGCGATTGAAACTGTTGCGCGTCGTTCGCATTTTCGTTCACATCCAACGGCTGAATATGACGTCTCTGTACAAAATTAATAAACGGATAACTGTCAATCAATGTCTTAGGACTTAAAGACACGTCGGAAATGGTTGACTCGCCGTCAGCTTTCCTCTTTTTCAGCTTCAGCATCAGATGGAACACCTCTTGAGGTTGCACCTTTATACTTGACGGCAGAACCGAGGAATGAAACACTGACCATACGGTGCTCTGGAGCGACACTTCGGACAAGATGATCTCATTTATGGATGGATCATGAACCTGATTGGTATTCTTCACGGACATGATTAAATTTAATGTCGGTGAATCGTCCTTAAACAATCCGCTTCTGGCAGCAACCGCGGTAATTTGTATCGAGTCTAATACCGTTAATTGCCAGGTGTGACGGCACAAACGGTGCTTCAAAGTAGCTTTCGATTCGACGCTTTCGTAATAGAAGAGCAAATCTAATCTGTGAGTGCCCTTCACATGAGGTGCTTGCACCCAAAGTGGCATTATGTGAGTTTCGCCTACATTCAACACACCATTCTTGGAGTCTGGTAATAATACCTTCGTGACCGACCTATTACTCTTCTTCGCGGTTGAGTCTGCAAGCACAATTTTATTATATTTGATATAAACCACAATATACAATAATAATAGATATTTTATAGGAGAGAAATATAAAGCTACTTACAGAAACAAAATGACAAATATACGTCTTAAAGTGCTTACCTTCATTCGTGAGTTTATCGATTTTCGTGTTTCCTAATGTGAAAAGTTTGGCGTCAGTGGATGCGATGTGTATGTTCGTCAACGGTGCATTGCCTATGTTCTTTAATGTAACTTCCACTCTTTGTACTTCGCCACATAGCATTTCTGGCGACAGTTTAGTGAAAAGTATCTGCGAAGAGAGGAATATGAATTTCAAATTTTCATGTCGTACGATACATTATGATACGATACGTAACATTGTTTTTCTGTAAGAACATACCTGCATAAATGCCGCCTTCTCTATCACGTTCATCTCCAGCCTATAGTCTTTCCCATACATATTTACACCAGGTTTCTCTTTGACATTTTTTAGTTTGGGCGGCGTAATTTCAAACAGTCTTTTACCGGCAACAACGATAGTCGAATTTGTGACCGATGAATCATTTGTCGTTTGTACTAGATTAGACAATTTATAACTTATACCTAAAATCTTCAATTCGCCCACTCGCCTCGGCGTAAGGGACAACATGATATTTTGTTTGCATGTCGGTTGCAACAGAATTGTATCTATGATGTCCGAATCGACCGGACTTGAACTATCGACTATTGTTTTTGTCTCGTTCGTGATGGTCTCGTTATTGTAAGTAAATGACCACAATAGAGTCATGTCTGATAGCGGTAGCGGTACGTGTAACGGGTTGTGTAACTCGATGGAATAATGCACTGGTTCGTCCAGAACTGCGTTGGATTTCACGGTGTTATTACTTGTTCTAGAGTACAGCGCGACTGTCGGCTTAAATATCATGGGCTGGGAACCTTGCACTTCGGTTATTAGCAATTCCTCCATTTTCGACCATCTCGCGTCATCCGTCTCTTCGGTATTGAACGTGACGTGACTTGCTGGAATATTGCTTTCGGTTTGTTTGCCCAATGGACCATATAATACCTTGATATTGTTGTTATCTAATAACGGCAAAGGTAAAATAGGAAGTGCTGTACAACTTGTACCGTTATACTCCTGAAACAACAACTGCACACGAATAAAAATCATTTAACATCGATCCATTGTAATTTTTATGTGTGACTGTGTGTTAAGCCAGAGGTACACGATGCTTGTTTTCCTGCTGGATTGCTTGCGTTTTAGTAAATTACTAAAACTGCACCAAACAGAAGGCAGAATTTCTAGTAATTTATTAAAACGCAAGCAATCCAGCAGGAAAACAAGCATCGTGTGCCGCTGACTTTATACTCACATTATGAGTATGTAAAAATTCTCGTAAAAATGCAGCCTGTTGTGGAGCGTGCTGTTTACTAGAAGCATTAAGTAATTTTTCAAATGCTTTCGCTGCCTCAGAAACTTGTTTCAGGGATGCAGCTTGCCTACCGATTGTGAAATGTATGTGATCCTCTGCCAAAGACCAGCCCCTTTCATAATACACCTAATGTCATATGTTATTTATAGAATAACGGAGTTTCTAAGAGAAAGTTTCTAACAAAATGCTTTCACTGGAAACAACATTCATGCTACCTGATATGCTTGTTGATAACATCTCAAGGAGTGCTTTTTTTGGCTAGCCTTCGAAAATCTATGTCCAGCCAAAACTGCGTGGAAAGCATATTTTCGCATCATTTTTGGGCCGATAAAGCAATAAGCGGCTTGCTCGAGCAGCAAAGCCGAACGTAAATCGGAATCTTCGCTGGTCATTCGTATCAATTGTTTCGCAGCTTCTCCGTACAATCCCCGACCCTTCAAACACTCGGCGCTGAGCAACGTCGCCCTTGTCGCAAACTGAGGCATTTTACAACTGTTCGCATAAGTCAATATTGCGTCGTCCATGTACTCGATAGTCTTCCTATTTGTCTCGCCTTGCATAAAAGCGCTTAAAGCGGCCATTTCAAGGGCGCCCGCGTAATATACCCAAGCTTGATCCGCTGCGAAGTCTCGCTTCGCGCTGTGATACGTCTGATAAGCGAGCGAGTAGTGACCGAACATGAAACACAGATCCCCTAAGCGTCGTAATTGTAACTCTGGTGATTCTGCTGTGTAACTGAAACACATGCAAAATTTCATGACTGCTAATTGTGTCACGTTGATAAAATTAATTTCAAGGAATCGTTAAAAAAGAATTCTTTTCTTGTAAAATATAAAGATTAATGAAACACGATTTTCTCTTACATTACAGCATTCGATGGCGCCGAACCTGGTACACCAGGCTTATTTGTACTAAACCACCTTTTTGTAGCGCTAAATAGCGATCTACTGACCCTCTTGTTTGAAATTACATCGTTCAATAGGCCAATCTGCTTTTCTACATAAGGAAATAAGCTTCGCAAACAGAATTCCATTATTAATGTCCGTAATCTTTCCAGATCTTGGGTGGAAAGACGAGCACCGTGTTGAGCAATCACATAATTTGGAGAATCCGCCCAGACATTCGTATTTATTGGTGAGTTAGTAATAACAGATTGACCCTTGATGTTGGTCGCGGGAATAAAGCCTTGGGATTTCTCATTGTTTGGACTGAGTGGATGAATCATAACTGGAACTGCTTCTTGTCCGACTTCTAAATTCGTATTTGTCGACTCCGACATTTCAGATGAAAGACTAATCGTGTCAACTCCAGAGACCAATTCCGTCAAATCTGGAGATGGCAATGTAACACAGTTGTGTGGCATTAGTGGTGTTCCGGCTTGACTCGTTCTGCGCAATAGAAGTTGTTTTTACAGACTACATTTCCGAAATATGTTTAGATCATAAGATTAGAATTTGTTAATACATATATAATATCAATAATTTAAATTACAAATTATTATAAATTTATTATAATTATATAAATTTCAATATATAAAAAAATATACTTTTCAGTCTCTGTAGTTAACTCGCTCGGCATGGCAGACACTCCACCTGTATCCACAGGCGTACGAGGGGAACTATTCTGTTCACTGTTACCAGCCAATTCTGAATGTCTTGTTAAGAACTGACTCCAAGGATCGGGCAAATGCGTATTATCGTCGGAAAGACCTGGTGGTCTCGAATTCATTTGCAACAGAAAACAATTATTAGCACCATAAATAGTCTTCATCTCTGTAAAAACTGTTTCTGCTCTGAAAAATGAATTTTGATGGAAATATATACATTTATCTATAAAAAAGAATTAGCTTATCAATTTAGAATGCTTATCAATATAAGAAAACTGAATTATCAATTTCTTTTTCTGTTATAATTTCATTTAATTTAACCATTTAATCATGTAAGTATGTAAGGCACAAAATTCATAAAAATTTTGAAAAGAAATAATATACTCACTTATTTCTGTCATCTTGAATAGCATCATGAACTAAGATGTAATATCTAAGAGCATTATTGTTGAACCATTTAGGCAACTTTCCTGGTATACTTTGATGCAATTGTGCTCCCATAGTCTGAATCCTCTCTAATGGATTGTCCTCTGTCGTGGAAACAACTATCATGCACGCGAGCAGATGCTTCGTGAATTCATGATCTGATGGAAACTGGACGTTCAGAAACGTTTCTCTCCATGCTTCGAACCAAGGAACAGAGATAGGGATATCTAACTCGGTTGTGCCAATATGAATCGTGGTTGTACGTTCGCACAGAGCAGAACTGACTGCTTCATTCAACAACTTTTTGGCAAGAGTGGGTTCTGGTGGCCGTGCGTTAATGTCTTGTATGGAAAGACGAAGATTTCTAATCGCTATCATATTGCCTTGAGGATCCTTAAAATGACCTAAGAACACATATTAATATAACACTTAGTATAACTAGTAAAAGATCAACTTTCGAACTTTCAAAGTTTTTAATAAGTGCATAATGGAAAGTGCACTGAGCAAGTGCAAAAATGAATTTTCTTTAATGCACACACACACGCATAAACTGTATCAAAAGTTCTATAAATAAATTATATTAATGCATGTAATAATACATATAGTAATGCTTACATTAAATGTTCGAATTGCTTGCTATTTTCAAATTGCTTTGTTCACTCATTTGACATATGAATGTTTCTAAGCATGGTAATATTCATGTTTGCATGCTAATATAATGATACTCTTTAAATCGTCTTTAGGTCAATTAGCATAATCCACTGATTTAAGATGTCATAAAAGATAATTTAAGATACTTTCCACTTAGCATTCGCGAGATACATGTCCTTAAAATTAATTTAATAAACAATAAGGATGAAATAATTCTCAAAAGTGTTGCGAGTATCAAATAGAATGCAACCTTAGAGTTCTGATTTTGGACCCCCAATATTAATCTTCTAAAAGCAAGATGGTTTTTTTCATATATCCAGGAACGTAGGACTAAACCTGATCTGACCCTTTGTTTTGTTCATTTAATTTGTACAAAAGAAATAAAAGACGAAGTGAAAAAAGTAAATAATAACATGAAATTTTTTGTTTATTTATAAATTAAAAAAAATACAATAAAGTTTAGTTGTGGAAGGTTGTGAAAGGTTGTATTTTCATCTAACTTTGATCTTATCATTAGAAGATTAATTAATAAAGCACCATAACTAGAGCCTTCATAATTAATAAAGCACCGTAACTAGAGCCTTCATAATTAATAAAGCACCGTAACTAGAGCCTTCAGTCTGACTTGGCACATCCCGTACATACAGTTTACACAATAGTGCCCAATAGTGGGCTATATATTTTTACGAAACGGAGTGACATAGCAGGCGCAGTTCTTGGCTCACCTTCGGTGTTCAATTTGCAAAACGGCTGGAGCAGCTCGACAAACGACAGATTATTCTTCTGGCACACTGCATCGGCCGCGACTGAGCAGACTACGGCGATCTGCGGGGAGAATGCGTTGCCGATGAATTCTCGCGGGGTTAACTTGCACTGCGCCATGATCCTCGCGCGCGAGGCCGCCGTAACATAACTCGTAAATCGCGTTTCCTCACGCTCGTAGCGCGCTCACCATCGATTCGCGATCGTCCCACATTTCGCGATCACATCATTCCCGGACTTTTCGTTATCTCGCGAGTCGATGTCGTATGTGCACTGGAATGACAACGCATTCCCATCCCCCGTACTGTCGCGCCGATAAACATGTCTACCACCGAACAGCTGTTTTACCTCCCCCATCTGAACGTCCGCTTGGTTGCGTTCAGAAACATCACCCGACTGGACCTAAAAGCCTAATCACACTAGCAATTGCCGATTGGATTTCGATTGTGATTGACGATTGGCGATTACTTTCCAACCAATCAGAACACCGATTAAGCTCGTATCAGACTAGAGATTGGGATTGAGATTAGATTGGATTTTGACCAATCAAAGCAAAGTTTACTAAACTTGAGATTGGTTTTCTTTCTTCTGATTGGTTAAATTCCAATCCAATCTCAATCTCAATCTCTAGTCTGATACGGGCTTTAAAGCCGCTCGCCGAGCGATTTAATATGATTGGTTGGATTTATAAGCAAGAACCAATCATGTTCAATCGCTTGGCAAGCAGGCTAGCTGCTTTGCCGACTTGAACGCGCTCATTAGTCTGGAGGTCTGTTTTTTATTCCTGCACTCTCTGAACTGCTACACACAGTGCAATAAGTTGAAGTGAAGTAAACATATGTTTATTTCACTTCAACTTATTGCACCGTGTGTATCAGTTCTGAGAGTGCAGGAATAAAAAACAGACCTCCGGTCTACAATAGGTGTAGTAAGCCTTAAGTCTTAAGAAATTAACCAATCATGAACGAATTTGAAGAGAAAAATGAACCATGATTGCTCAATTTCTTGCGGCTTAAGGGTTACTACACCTATTGTAGACCGGGGCTTAGCCATGTTCAAGCCGGACGAAGCAGCTTGCCTGCTCGCCGAGCGATTTAATATAATTGGTTGGATCTATAAGTAAGAACCAATCATATTCAACCGCTTGGCGAGCAGGCTAGCTGCTTTGCCGACTTGAACGCGTCCATTGACTTCTCGAACGTTTTGATAGCGTTTGCGCTTATAACGCAAATAGCGCTTCGTGAATGCACCCTATATGTCAGTGTCGCGGCCGAGAGGGTCCCGTTAGCACACATCGGGTACATTCAGCAGATTCAATAGTTGAGTGAGCGCTTAGTGATTATTGCCTGTGATTGGAGTAAACTTTTAGATCCACGATGAATCTAGAAGAATATACCAATAGCAGCGAATGCTCACTCAATTGTTGAATCCGCTGAATGCACTCATCCACTCACATCGCCCGGTGCTTAGAGTTTTTCCACCAACCAGAAATTTTATTTTAAATTAGACAATCGGCGAGGTGGGCTATCGGAGTCCGTGTTGGACCATATTGAATTTTGCATGTGTGTAAAATCTGATTGGCTCACTACTCCCCACTACTTTTGGACGTCAGCACAACCACCGAAATGCTTCACTTTATATTGCTTGCTCCATGCCTCTTTCTTTTTCTGTATGATTAGCTCCTCCTGAGATTGGTGAGATTCACATTTGATCACATTTCTTTATCCATTGTTATCTCTCGACATCGTAATATACATTAAATATTTTTTTGCATGTTGCGTTTTTTGGAACTATTCTGAACACGTTGATTTATGTATTTTTAATATTTTTTCATGCAATTTTAATTTAATTTACAGGTTAAAATGGGTCGCCGACCAGCGAGGTGGTACGTAATGAGATTTTTAACTTATCTTTATAAATTATCTGTATCTTGTCAGCAAACTTTGTAACATCTTTTTTTCGATATCATGTGGTTATTTTTATATGAGAGATATAATGTTATATTTTATGTGTCATTTTGAAGTATCAAAGTTAAATCTTTTTTTTAGACAACTATGCACATCTTGGATAAAAATTTGCTGTTGTGTTATCTTGTGTAACACAATGAAAACGCATATTGTAATTGATTTATAGTATAATTTTAATAACGATACAAATTTAATGTTGAAATTGAATGTCAAGAAATATTAAAATTTGTGATAGTATTGCTGCATTTTGAGGATTTTTTCTTTTTAGTTATCGGTATTGTAAAAATAAGCCATACCCAAAGTCCAGATTCTGTCGTGGTGTTCCGGATCCAAAGATTCGCATTTTTGATCTTGGAAAGAAGAAAGCATCTGTTGAGGATTTCCCATTGTGCGTGCATTTAGTATCCGATGAATATGAGCAGCTTAGCTCCGAAGCCTTGGAAGCGGGACGTATTTGTGCTAACAAATATATGGTGAAGAATGCTGGGAAAGATCAATTTCATATTCGTATGAGACTTCACCCGTTCCATGTTATTCGTATTAATAAGATGTTGTCATGTGCTGGAGCTGATAGGTATGTCATTATGTGAAGATAATAAAACTTTTATTTTTTTCTCAGGCTGTATTCTACTTGACTTACAATGTTCTTAGAATCATTTTATATTGTTTATCAAATGTTAAATACAACTGATGCCCGCGAATATTGCAAGCGCCAAGTGGAATGCATCTATAGAAATATATTTTTTGGAAATTTTTTATGTAACTTTAATTTTTATCCAACATGCGATTATCTCTGATAAGTTTCTGTAATCTGAATTATTTTGTAGACTTCAAACTGGAATGAGAGGTGCCTTTGGCAAGCCTCAGGGTACTGTGGCCAGAGTGCACATTGGTCAGCCCATTATGAGCGTGCGTTCCTCCGATCGTCACAAGGCGGCTGTTATTGAAGCTCTGCGACGTGCCAAGTTCAAGTTCCCTGGCCGACAAAAAATTTACGTGTCAAAGAAATGGGGTTTTACGAAGTACGATCGTACTGAATACGAGGAACTGAAAGCGGCAGGTCGCCTTGCCCCGGATGGTTGCAATGTCAAGTATCTACCAGAGCATGGACCGCTCGAAGAATGGAAAAAGTTCAGGAAGGTACTTGCTGCGGCTTAAGTAAGCATGGGACATTTTGGACATTTGAATTGAATAAAATATATAGTCAAAAAAAGAGAGACCGAGTATATTTACTAAAAAATCCTAGAATAATCTAAGAATGTAATATCCAGAATTTCCTCTTCCTCTTCCTCTATGAAAGTTCGGATTAATAGCTATTCCTATTACATTGTAAAAATCTTTGAATTTATGTAATTTTATGGAAGATGATTTATGCGAAAAATGCAAATTAGAAATGCTTGATTCAAAGAGATATTTTAAATAAGTAATAAGTTTGACAATCTATTTAAAATTTATGTGTCAGCAAATTTACTACCAAAAGCCTTGTATCCACAATGCTAGAAATCGCTCCGAAATCTCCGACAGAAAGAATTAACAAATCACATTTGAACAATTTGATCATTAATTAATTCTCAATTAATTTTCTGATTAATTAATTCTCTGTCTGAAATGTTAAAGCGATTTCTAGCATCAAACAAGACTTTACGTCCAATTTGTGTTCTAATTGAATCTAGTTTCTTCCTATAAATTAAAAATCAGTAAATGCCGAATAGAAACACTTTTCTTATCTGTCAATTTGCATGTAAATGAATTTGATAATTATATTTTATGTCTAAAAAATGCGATATAACATTTCTTTTTTACAAAGTACTGTTTTAGTCTTCATAATATAATAATCTATACATGCATACTCGAGAGTGGACAAATACAATATTCATAAAAAAATACAATTTTTTCATACTTTATTTATATTCAAGTTAATAAAATATATTAGAGAGATTATACTGTAAGAGCAAAGACTTTCCTTTAGTAACGCAACTCGAATTCTTCATTTCTACTTTCGTAAGATCAGCTTCTTGAAAAATATAGAAGGAAAAACAAATGGATTAAATTCTATTTGTTAAATTATATAAACCTCTGTTTATTTTACAGAAATACTATATGTACTGTGTTGAAAATGGATAACGACTTTTGTCGTTTATTATCACGCAGTATAAGCGTGTAATATGTAAAAAAAAAATGCAGCCAGAAAAAACGAGACGCAATTGTTTTTTTTTTATAATTTCTTTTAAGGTTTATTATATAGATTAAATTAAATGTACCATTAATAAAAAAGAGGAAAATTCTTAATATAGAATGATTGAACATAAATATTAAATAATTAATGAAAGGAATGGAGACTAACGAGTACAATTGTTCTGTAGGCTCGAACTGAGATTTTCTTATATCTTACAATGAGCCTTACTAAGATAGAGATCTTTCTAAAAGGTTTCTCAGATGTCTGTTAGATCAATTCTGTCGATGAATATCCTTCAGTTACCCTGATCTTCAGACGAACTCCAACCTTTAAAAAGCTATGTTCTTGAAACAGCGTCGCTTCGAGGAGTTTGGATAAAACACATTTGATTGATGGCTTTCTGGGAGAGAGTTGAATCCTCCGAAATCTTGGTGAACTTTCGATGAAGGATCTTCGATTGTTGATCAATGATTCAATCCACTTACAATTCCCTCGAGAATAAATAATTCTGCCTTCAAGAAAACGTTTGTGCTTGCCGTTGGCGGGAGGAAAATTGAAAATCAGAAGCCGTCATTCACGGTGAGATGAAATGAGCTTCGAGCTCCTCTGAGCGTTGCTCAATGGCTCCGAGCATCCGCGTGAAACGCTATCGATAACTCGCAGAGTTTCGAAGCGCGAATTTTGAACATACTGCCTATAGCTGCATGCGCTTGTATATACACAAATATATCTATACAATTAAAATTATATAAACTAACTTGTACTTCTACATTTATATTCATTATATTCATAAATTATAATGGCTTTTCATATTTATTGCACCTAATTTGTAATTTTCATTTTATTTCAATACACAACTTCCTGTATGGTGTAATTTTAATGGCTGCGTTCAGTAGAAAAAGCAGCTTAATAAGCGCTTTGTGCTTGGATTACATTTTTAGATCTAGAAGAATAGTCCTATCTCAACTCAGATAAAACAAATAGCCTTGAAATATTTATGTACCAGGCAGTGAAACAATTATTCTCTGCTACTGGACATTATTTCCGATTAAAGAAACCGATTGTCTCTTAAAAATGTAAAAATTATAAGTTTTTTAAATAAAATTTACAAACTTGTATTCTAAAAAATAAATTTTTTAATAAAAATTTCAAGTTTTGAGTTATAATTTTTACATTACTTCCCTGTTTACATCTGGATTGCCTCCTTCGAAGAAAAGCCCACTGCAGACTCTCTAGAACGTCGTTTGCACGGAGGCTGTTGATTCTCGTTGCACGCTCCTTTGTTTTTAATAAATCAAGTCTCACCCTGAACTGGTTGATCGTGACAAACGAGGCTGTGCCCGCTGTAGAAGAGTCTTGAGGCAGGAGAAATGGCTCGGATGGAGACGCCTTTGCTCCGAGTTTTCTCACAAGATTCCTACTGCCGCTATCTGGAGGTTTATTCGCTCCTTCGAAAACAAATCTCTTCGCTCCAATCATCCTCCCCCGGAGGGGGGGAAACCATAGCTCCCTCACTGAATCTCAATTTCTACTCTTGCAGAAATTATGCCCCCTTTCCTGTCTTCACATGAATTTTTCCTCCTTAGGAACGCTCAAGTCAATAGACTCCCTGTCCAGCCCTTTCACCTGGACTGACAATCCTTTCACTACTCAAGAACTTGATATCGCAATCAATTCTTCTTCAAAGAAGTCTTCCCCGGGCTTAGACCGCTTCGATTACGCGATCATTCGTGTACTTCCACCCGAATTCTGCACAATACTTTTAAACATTTTCAATAACCTCTTTAGTCAGGGTCTCTTCCCCGCCTCCTGGCGCGACTCGTTACTCGTTCTCCTTCTTAAAGCAGACGGTAGGAGTGTTCGCCTCATTGCGTTGCTTTCTTGCATCCTTAAAACTTTTGAAAAAATGGTCTATTGCAGAATACAATGAGCGGCTGAAACCTAATTTATCCTCTCGGAATTTCATATTCCTTTTAGTTGTAAAATTATTCAATTTATAGATGATGTAGTAATTTTGTGTGCAGATAGATCAATGGATAGAATTATGTTTAGTTTATACAGATGGTTCTAAATCCTCTACTGAGGAGAGAGAAATTATGATGGGATATTCCATAATACTATCTTATTTTAATAAAACATAGTCATACAAGTTAAACTCTTTATCGAGTTCTTTTACGGCTGAAACCATCGTGGTAGATAAAGCTCTGGAACTCATAAAATCGTGTTCACCGTCTAGTGAATGTTTGTTTGGATTCCTTGAGTTTACTTCAGGCTTTGAAAACTTGTGCGGAATCACCTATCCCTTCCTGCTAAACTTAATCCCTTAGTTGTGGAGATTTTGTATAAAATATTTTGACTAATAAATAAAGACCAAGGTTAATGGAGATTTTGTATAAAATATTTTGACTAATAAGTAAAGACCAAGATTAATGTTAGATTCTCATGATCCGACATCATGTCGATATCAGGGAAATGAGATTGCGGACAAAACTGCAAAGGAGGCTTCTCAGATGAATTTATAAAGAATAAAGTTTCTTTTCCAAAAGTCTTGAGCTCATTTAGAAGTGAATATTCAGAGATAGATGCTCATTTTATTAAACAAGTTAGTCGGAGAACCGATTCGTGTTATACGTTAAAGTTTAGATTTATCAGCCGTTATTGAGATTCGGTAATCTCGAGTGCTCGCAACTCGTCGATTCGCGTAAATAGACACGGTCCCGTCTTGCGACGCTATACTATATAGTATAGTAAACTTGTCGCCAGACACTACCGTGTCTCTTGATAAATATCAAGTTTCTGAAAAAACTAACTTCAAATAAGATTGATTGTAGGATTTTAATCAAAATAATTACCAGATATTCCAGTACCAGAGCTTGCCTCTTTAAAGTAGAAATAATCGATTCCATTGTAAGTGTGATTTAATTCAGGACATTAATCACACTTTTCGGACATGCCCTTTATTAAATCATGCGAAAATGTGTAAATCACTTAAAAATCTCAAATTATTTGATCCGTTCTCAATAGAATTTCTTATTGGTAATATTAACAGAAAAATAGCTGCCATTATTTATAATTTGCTAAAATTATTTATGAAATATTAGAAGTTAGTTTATGAAAATATAGTTTATGAAAATATATTTGGCATTTCACTGAGCTTGTTGAAATAGAGACTCCTATCCATAGGTCTGAAGAGTTGCGAAGATGGCAGGTGTCTACTCTTATCCTAGAAACTTTGAAGATATACAAAGCATTACATTTTAAACTATGACCGGATTCCTGACCAATTGAAGGTGCTTGAAGATCAAAAAGCATGATACATTGATTGATGCAGTCCATCTACGAGATATCCATCAAAGAAGAAGAAGAAGCAATCATATTCAATAGCTCAGCGAGCAGACTAGCTGTTTTGTCGTCTTGAACATCCCCATTGCCACTTCTACATAACAAATCTTTTTTGAAAGTATTAATTAGCTACAAGATTAAAATTTTCTGGAGATTCTTCATGCTGTCATGTAGTCAATCATCACTTTCAGAAAATTTGTCAGCTTAGGAAGATTATATATTATAAAATTAAAAAATAAAAATATTGTTATTCTAAGCATAAATGGTTTCAAAAATAATCTTGTTATTGTTACAGTTAATGTCAGAAAAGTTTATAATTTCACAGATGTAATGTTATTTTTTAGATAGAATATTTTTTAGACTTTGTATTTTAACACGCACGCACACAGGATGACAAAAAAATTCTGAAACCGATGAAATATCTTGAAAACGAAGTATTAAAAAAAAAATGTTTTATACAAAAATTGTAGGGTTTAAAAAGATCTGTTTACTATCAGACCTTGGGTGGCATCGCCAAGGTCAGAACAAGGTTACATATTATATATTGCATAATCTTTTTAAAATGCAATTGTGTTTTTTTTTACACCAATTGATTCGTCTCATTAGTCTATGCATAAAAGAATTGAGATATAGTTACCAAAAAATGAATAGTTTATAAAATATTTTATATTACATATTAAAATATATGAACTTCGACAACTCATATCTCAAAGAATACTTAATAAAAAAAATGTTATTGCAATGTTTTGAGAAACTCTCAAGATCAGTTATAAGAATATGCAAAAAAAAATGGAGTTTCCATTTAAAAAATTTAAGGTGACTTTGTTCTGATCTTGATAACACCAGCCAAGGTCAAATTGATACGATCAGTAAATAGATCTTTTTAGACCTTGTAACTTTTATATGAAACATTTTTTAAAAAAATGCTTCGTTTTCGAGATATTTTATCGATTCCGGTCCTTTTTTGTCACTTTGTACGCGCGCACGCGCATGTATGAGTATATACTGTAAGAAAATTAAGGCATTGGAGTTACTCCGATAGAGCGGAGCATTGTAGTCACACAGCCTAAGTGGTAGGCCTACTGAGTCTCGTCCCACGTCCCTCGAGAAGCGGACGCGTACAACTAGCGCTGTGACTTTACCGCAGTACAAATTTAGTAGGAAGTGTTATTAACAACCAGTCGTTACATATCATACCGAAACAACTTGTTTCATCTCTCACACAGATATTAATAAGCCCCCTTTGACCTCAGTACCAGCTACATTGAAAAGGTGCAAGATAACTTCTAAAGTCAATCAGAGACCTCCTGGCGGGAACAAGGGATGAATTCGAAAGAGTTATCATCAAAGCAAGGAAAAGGAAAACCAATGACAATATAGCAAAGACAACAATGAAAAATAAAATATATCTGAAAACTGGAAAAATACTATGCAACAACAGATTTGAGGCACTTGCGGACAAGGAAGACGACGTTGACATGAATGAATACAGCACAGATGATGAAGATTTAGAATGCGAACAAGAATTAAATAAAATCAAAAATATCAAAAGAAGACCACCTTCTTTAATTATACACGGCAAAATTCAAACGCACATGAGATTCATGAAGGCACTAAAAAAGATTATCAAGGAAAACTTCCACGTTAAATACCATGAAGATTTTACCGAAGTCTTCACATCAAATCTCGAACAGCATTCAAAACTTAAAAGAATATAGCAACTAAGGAAAATTAACTTTCACACATATACAGACAAAACTGACAAAAGAAGAACCTATGTCATCAAGGGTCTACATAATCAAACTCATATCAATGATATTAAATAAGATCTAGAAGAAATAGGCTACAAAGTAGCTAATTTTAACGTAATGAAAAACACAAAACAAACAAAGCATATGGTTACTTTATTATGAAACATACAATTCAAACAGCTAAATCAACACAGTTAAATCAACAAGCTAAGTACATATGCAATATTAAAATCACAAATATTATATTAATAAAAGAAGAATCACCCAGTGTCGCAGATGTCAAGGTTGGGGACATGCCACAGTGAACTGCAGAACCGTCATGCTTAACCCTTGTGTACGCACCCAACTTTACCAACGTTCGGACGCACCCGGGTACCCCGGTGCCCACCTCTCATTTTTTCAATTTTTTCAATATTTATGCAATTGAAATGGTTTCCTAAACGTTTATCTCAGTAAATAAACATAAAAAATGAGAGGCCGAAGCATTTGTAAATAAATTGGCCTGCTGTAGCTCGTACAAAGGTAAGAGAAAACAGGATTTTCGAGGTCGACGCAGGTAGCGCGCGGTTACTAAGGCTGCCAGACAGCCAGCTGTTTCCCTTCCTTACATCTAAAGAAGGGTCTGAATAGATGTGAGTCAGTGCGAATCGTGTTCTTCGCATGCACAGACGTGCTATAGTTAACGGAAACGTTTGGCTAGCCTACGCAATATACTGTAGAGACATGGAGGAATTATCGAGGACTGAATTTGCAAGGTAAAACAAAATGTACATCAATGGTTTTTTTTCAGTGCTTTATTTAAAAATTCTAATTTCTTTCTGTTATTTTATTGAAAAAATGAATAATGCATGAATTTTATCTTAGATTGAATCAAACGGAAAAAGAAGCTTATTTAAACGCGATATTAGGAGACGATGATGACGAGTCAGATGAAGCGTCTGACAGCGATGGCGACTGGTTACCAAATGAAATTTTGCCTGAGCGTGAGGCTCTTGATGCGATGAATCTGGTGTAGATAATCAAGAAATACCAGTTGCTCAAGAAATTGATGCACCTTCCGAAGAAGGTATATAAAATTATTATAAATTGTTGCCGCGCGAAATAAAAAATCATAACTAATATTTAGTTTGGTCTAATATGCTTAGATGGCGAAGAAGAGGGAGAGAAAGTGAAAGTAAGAGAGAGGATCAGCAAGCAGCAGTAGGGGAAACACTATGCGCTTACATAGCGAAAGATAAAACTGTATGGAATAAAACGCCGCTTCATCAATATCAAACTGCATCTCATAATGTAGTGCGTCAGCAAAGTGGTCCTCATCGAAGTACCACAACACTTTCAATAAGCGACACTTTCAAGAAAATATTCACAGTAGATATGGTAAATGTTATCGTTCGACATACAAATAAAAAGGCTTTGTCAGTCTACGCAGCATTCAATGCAGCGCATCCAGATTCGAAGCGAGAATGGAAGCATGTTACTGTACAAGAAATGTACTCATTCATGGCCATTTTGATTTGCTCTGGTGTTAATAATTCTAACATCGATCATACAAGTGTTATGTGGCTTTCAAATTCATATCCACTCTATCGAGCGACTGGGGCTCAATAGGTTTCGAAACATCATGCGTTTTATTAGATTTGACGACGCCAATACACGCCAGCAACGCGCAAAAGAAGACAAAGCAGCTCCGATCCGTGATCTCTGGACAATGCTCAACGCAAATTTATCTATGATGTACAAGCCGACGGAGAATTTAACGATC
This sequence comes from Cephalotes varians, assembly GCA_037157785.1. Lineage (NCBI taxonomy): Eukaryota > Metazoa > Arthropoda > Insecta > Hymenoptera > Formicidae > Cephalotes > Cephalotes varians. Next base: position 45,355 of record JANQDE010000249.1, on the reverse strand, counting down.
GATGAACAACTTTATCCTTTTCGCGGTCGCACAAGGTTTACGCAGTATATACCTTCGAAACCAGCCAAATATGGAATCAAGATTTGGTGGACTTGCGACGCTGAAAATGCCTATCCCTTGCACGGCATCATTTACACAGGCAAAACAGGTAATGTTCGAGAGAAACATCAAGGAGAAAGAATAGTAAAAGAACTTGCAGCCGCGTACCGAGGCAGTGGTAGAAATATTACCATGGATAATTATTTTACAATCTTACCACTTGCCAAACATTTACTTTCATGGAAGTTAACTTTGGTTGGCACTTTGAAGAAAAATAAACCTTACATTCCAAGTGTGATGGCTCCAAATAAATCGAGAGAACTATACTCTACTATGTTTGGATTCCACGAAAAAGTAACGCTGTGCTCCTACGTACCGAAGAAGAATGAAGCAGTTATTCTAATATCAACGATGCATTCCGACATGGCTGTGAACGATGATGCTAAAAAGAAGCCCCATATTATCACATATTACAATAAATATAAAGCTGGCGTCGACACGATGGACCAAATGATTAGTAAATACACTACACAACGTCGCACTTTGAGATGGCCGGTAGTTATGTTTTTCAACATATTAGACGTTGCCTCACTCGCTGCCTACCTCATTTATTATGAAAATAATAAGATGCTGCCGAAAAAAACCAACCAACGACGGTTATTTCTACGCCAATTGAGCGAAGAACTTGCAACGCCAATGATTGAGGATCGATATCATAACGTGCAAATAATGAGAAATTATAGCACCAAGATCGCTATTGAAAGTGTAATCGGTCGGCCAGTAAATCCAGTGGAGGCTGATCCAGGTCCGTCAGTTCAACGAGATGCATCAGGAAGGAAGAAAGTTATCGGTTCCTGCCATATTTGTTACAAACAAACAATTAAGAAGAGAAAACACGAAAGGCCTGCTCCGAATGTGATAGGCCTATTTGCGATAAACATGCGATAACTTTTGCCAAGTGCAATAAATAAATGTTTTTTTTGTTTTTTACATAAATTTTCATGTATTCTATTATTACGCAACTCATTTCACGTGGTGGGCACCCGGGTAACCGGGTGCGCACACAAGGGTTAAAATGCGCAGAAGGACATCTCACGCAAGACTGCAACAAATCGAAAGATGTACCAGCTAAATGCGTCAACTGCGGGGAAGATCACCCAACCAACGCTACTATTTGCCAGGAATATCAAAAAAGACTGAAGAGCATAGAGCTTAGAAACAAAAACCCAACTAGACAAAAACACAATGAAATTTATAAGTAGCAAGAATATACCTGACATCAACGATAGGAAACAATATCTCAATCTCCCCCAATCTCATCCCAAGCACATCGACGAACCAGCCACAACTTACAACTGCCAATAGTCATCAACACTACAATCAATATGAGCCCTATAACAGCGAACAGGAAAACATCCCCACGCCCAGAGCAACACAATATTAGCGAAAACATTCAATAGTAATATTAATAGACCTAGCAACAATAACAGATTAGGTAATGAAAATTTAATAAAATTTAATAAAATAATAAAACACACAACCAATGAAAGAATAGCTGTAGCTAAACACAAAAATGATACATGGAACCGGAAACTCAAAAAAATTAATCCTCGTGAAAATTCTCTATGGCGTATGACAAAAATTTTCAAAAACGAGTTTCCAATCTCAACTCTTACAACTGGTGAAGAGGCAATCACAGATCTTGATAAAAACAACATGTTGATCAATTTGAATTAACACATAATATTGATTTAATCAACAATTCCAACATACAGAAATTATCCATCAGATCAAACAGTACTTAGATGACCCTCCCGATGAGAATTGGTCTAAACATATGGCCTCTCCTCAAGAACTCTATGACATCACAAAACTCCCTAATCGCAAAGCTCTTGGTACAGACTGCACAGAATATAATATTTAAAAACTTCACTAAAAAACCTCTAGTTAACAACATTATTAATGCCTCAATCAAATTATCACATTTCCCATCCCATTGGAAAATCAGTAGTGTAGTACCAATCCTCAAAAAGGACAAAGATAAAACAGAACCCATAAGCTATAGACCAATCAGTTTACTTCAAACAATGAACAAGATCACAGAAAGAGTCATACTTAGAAGACTGAATGATTACGAAAACAAAGAAAAACACATTGCTAATCATCAATTTGGCTTTAAAAAAAATCATAGTACTGTGCAACAGATAGTCAGGATTGTTAATGATGTCAGCATTAACTTTAACAAAAATTTAGTTACTGTAATGCTACTACTGGACATTGAAAAGGCTTTCGACAAAGTTTGGATAGACGGACTCATCTACAAAATGATTTACTACAACTACCCTCCTACTCTAATTAAATACATCAGCTCATATCTAAAATAGACATCTCAAAGTCTCGATTAACGGCCTACACTCTATCAAACGTAAAATTAGAGTCGGAGTATCACAGGGTTCGGTACTTGGGTCCACACTTTTTAATATCTATATAAATGACATCCCTACCTTTCCCAACACCAAAATAGCCATGTATGCCGACGATACAGCACTTTATGCTCACTCATTCAATGCAGTAGTTGCCGCGAAACAAATACATGAATCTTTTGGAACATTTTTATAAATTCTGGAAAATAACATTAAATCCAACTAAAACAGAAATAGTGATACTTACAAAAAAATATAAAGACTCAAAAATATTCCAACCAATCAAGGTCTTCGGACACAACACACACCCCACACTCCGTTAAATATCTCTTCACCTAGATTCTAAATTAACTTTCAAAAAGTACATCAACGAAACATTGCGTAAAGTCTATTCAGTACAAAAGAAGCTATACCCTCTTATGGCTAAAGGTTCCTCACTCACCCAAGTCAACAAGAGATTAATATACACAATGATCCTAAGACCAATCCTAGTATATGCGGCTCCAGCCTAGTGCAATACGGCTCCGACTAACATCAAATCTCTACAAATCTATCAAAACAAGTGCCAAAGATATTATAACAAGACAGATACGCAAAGATTGTCAACATGCACAAACAAGCACTTAAACTATATTATAAATCATATACGAGAACTATCAAATAACTTTTACAATAATAAATTAGGCACCAATGTCTTAACACAAACCTGACAAGTCATAATCTCCCTTTTAAATTAAACATAGACTACCAGAATCTTGAAATATTCCATACATAGTATAAGCACTTTTATACTGTGATACATGCATGATGCGTGGATATATATATATATATATATATATATATGTATGTACATGTACACGCGCTCGCATGAGCCTGCAATACGCGCTACGCACGACACATACATGTAATTTAAATATTAAGATATTAAGATACTTAGATATTAAGATAATACCTCATTCTCATGTTATTGTTTATTCTTCTCTTATAAGCAGGTTTTTTTTTACTATGTTTTTCCTGTAACCGAACCACAACGTATACCCACTCATTACTGCACGCGAATATTGTACCAACGCATTTCGAAACAAGTCCTTAACTCACTCCAGGCGATATGACTAGGTTGTGCTACATTGTAGCGGGCACTAAGTCAAAAAAATATAAACCTTTTTGTTAGTCACATCTATGTATATAGTCACATTGTCTACATGTATATTTGTGCGATATGTACTGTGATAATAAATAAGTTAATATAAAAAAAAATAAAAAATAAAAAAAAAAGGTAGGCCTACTGTTAGGAAGGAGAACAAAGGATCCCGAGTTTGAATCCCGGTCGGCTCCGTTAATTTTTCCATGCCTTATAGTCTGGCCACAATGCTCCGTTGTATCGGAATAACTTCAATGCCTTAACTTTCTTACAACACACACACATTATTTATTTATTTCTTGTATTATGTGATAATGTAATACCGAATACTTTCAAGCTACACTCACGAAATTAGTTAGAAAAATCAGTCTGTCTTCCTTTGTTACTTTCACTTGTCTTTCGCAAAAGGCTTTAAATATTCTCACATTAATGATATCTTTCTGTCTTTATCACTCTATTATTTTTTCTCGTTTTTTTCCTCGTTAAAAGTCACATAAATGGAAAGCACCCAGAAAGCTGGACTAATCAAAATTTTAATAGGCATTTCAGAAATTGCGAGAAATTCCATGGTTGTAGTTTAAAGCCTTTAAATAAATAAATGATTTGCATCTATAATTTACACAAAATAAAACATTTCATAAACAATACCTGATAAAATAGAGAATAAATATCATGTAGATATATTTTCGGCCGTTTTCTAGTGTGAGTGACAGGTAATATCTGCTTCATTTTCGTTTCCTGTATTTTGAATCTCGTCGTCAATGTCAATGTCGCATATTCTATGGGAATGTACATCTAAAGCTTCGGTACTTGTCGCTGCATCTAACAGTGGTGATAACTTCTCTGCTTCGCTATCTTCGTCTTGTCCTTGTCCCTTTAAAAATATGTATATATTTATCTTTAATAAATCTCTAATAAATGCAATTCTTGTTATTCTATGCAAACAAAGATCGGTTGTTTAGAGTTAAGTTTATTTAATTAAATTTATGAAATTACGGTCATGAAAAAAATAGTTTCCTAACCAGTCCAATTCAAATTATTAATAATAATCGTTTTACATTTTTTAAATGTATAAGACTAGTATACCTCGTATAAGGAAGTTGATTGTTTCTCATTAACCAATCTCAGTGTATCGCGCGTTCTTAAGCCAGATTTATCGCGCGAATGTACCGATTTTGTTCGCGTAGCTGGAGATCTATTATGCAGCTCCTTTTGAGAACCGGAGTGTTCGTCCCTGGCTAACAATACAGACATACGGAATTCAGGAGTTGGACAAGCGGTACCACTAGACCTGGTCGACATATCAGTTTCTTTCGCGGATATGTGTTTCGACACCGGAGTACGTTCGATTGAGCTGCAACATGGTACACATTTTTCACATATAAATACGTATACATACATATATATATATATATATATATATATATATATATATATATATATATATATGTAAATACAGTTATAGATAAAAATGAATAAAATATTGCTTGATAATGCAAAAACAATTGTAAATATGATGAAATGACATAATGTATATAAACAGCATAATTAATGATTTTTAATATAATGTGAGATTATTCTAATGTATAGAATATTGTTTTGAAACATATTATACAAAAAAGAAAAATATATAGATTATAATCTTTATTTAAATAATGCTTAAAATAAAGTTTATAATCTATATATTTTATTTTATAGAAATCTTAAAAGTTAAAAATCTATTTATGAATCTTTATTCGAAGATTCATTATACCTATATTAGACTTTTTTTTCGTTAGAAATAAAGTGTTATTTTTAATTGAAAGAATAAAAATAAATACAAAAATTAAAACCTATTATATTTATGAATAAGACAGAGAAAAAAATTGTAAACTTTATATTAAAACAAAAATAAGATATTTTAATAGATTTTATATTGATTATATTGGTTTGTGATGAAAGATGCGGTTCAGTTCGTATTATAGCCGTAGTTTGTTATAATCCGCAAATTACGAACCGCAAAGTGTTAATAATGATTAATTATTAGCAACTAAAATTTAAAAAATTAAAAAGATACATGATACGAACCGATTTAAAGTTTCCGCGGCTTGAATAGCACTCGCCGTATCTGTATCGGGAGTATCTGGTGATTCTGGTGCAATAATGGCAGTTCGTGGAGTATAAGGTCCATTTAAAGCTTCTATTAGAGATACCGCTTCGTAGCCCGATGGGATATTCTCGCAACTTCCCTGGAACAATTTAATATAATTAATTTCAAGATATATTTCAGATAATGACAATAACAAATAAAAAACAGAGATCAAGTTAACTTAGAAATTATCACAAATAATTAAAAAATATGTAAGAATTATCTGACTATTTTCACCTCCGGTAATGGCGGATTGGATATAATTGTGCCGGTCGCTTTCTGAAGAGCCTTAATTTGCAAGAGCGCCCTGAACGGCGCGCGACATATCGGACAGTTATTCGCTTGGTATCTCAATGAATCGGCGCAGGAGTTGCACAGACACAAGTGTCTGCATGGTAAAATTAACGTATCGCGTACTTCGCTCATGCAAATAACACATTCAGAACCGTTGTCCTCGATATCTTCATCGCTGCCTTGTTGCTATACAAAAAAAGAGAGTAAAGATAAAGTTCTGAAATCTTTTATTATCAACTTTATGAAATTTAGTGAGAGTATCTTTTTTAAATTTTGTTTCATAAACAAAATCAAGAAATAGTGAAATAAATATCTAAATCATAAAGCATCTTTGTATAGGAGATAAAAAGGAATAAATAATCTAGAAAAATACGATTATTTAATTAAATTATATCTTTAAATATTAGCTGTAGTTTAAACAATAAGTGAAAATGGATCGATATGTGGATAACATAAATAAATGAAAAGAGTCGATTAAAGTGGCCTAATTTAATGCTTAATGCCTTTCTTTAATGCTTAATGCTTAATAATATTTCTATGCAAATTTTAAATACATTTTTCAGCTGTATCAACTACATGTGGATTACTATCAAACTTGAAAAGCCCAAATCCTAAAATTGGCATAGTAATATTATAATTAATCATTTTTTAATAATAATAATAATGCTGCTAGCAAGTTTATACTGAAAAATGTATTTAATATTTACATAGAAATATTATTAGACACTAAGACTCCACTTTGACTGATTAGATTTTTTTTTTTAGTTATTTATGTTAGCTCCACTCAATTTTATTTGACATGATCTATTTTTTCAAATATTATCCTACATTCTCTAACCTTTGCATTTTCAGTATTTTTATTCTCAATTCCATATATCTCCTGTACCAAATAGCAGAGGCCATCTACATAGAGCTTCTGTTTAAGCGCTTTCAATACGTATGTTCCGTCGGAATGTTTTTCAACCACGGCTATGGTTGTATGAGATTGTTTCAGATCATCGGATCCTTCCTCTGCTACACAATGTATAGCTATTGGGATAATCTACAAATTATAAAAAAAGCTATGAAAATATAAATTTTATTAAGAATAGTACACATATATATATGTTGTAATACTTCTCTATCCGCATTGTACATCAAGTCTTCTTCAGAATACAATGTTGGATCAAATATATGTGATGTTTGTGAAAATAATTGGTTTGCTCCTTTTTTATAATGATATGTTTCAGAATTCATAGATGGATCCCGTGGTATGTATCTGAATTAAAAAAATAATTTGCTTATCGGATGTTTTGGCGGCAATGTTTCTTATATATTTACATACACCACTCCTTTCGTCGAAACCTCTTCCGTACAAAAGTAATAAATTGTTATTGCACATCTCACATCGCAGTCGAATATAAATTCAATGTTGAAACGATTGGGTTTCTTGTCAATATCACTGTCACCATAATGTTTTACACTGTGATAATGCGAGGATGTTGACGTTTGATCCATATTGCGAACCAGCCTCAGAGATTCCTTGCGTATGTTCACTAAGCTCTTTAACGTTTTTGTAGGATCATTGGCTTGTGGTGGAGGATACGGAAACTGTAATAAGGATGATTAATCAACGACAGAGAATAGAAAAATATATATGTAGTCTAATATGCATCCATATTTAAATAGATCCATATGAAAATTTTGCTAACATACAGAAAAAATAATCTTATATTATATAATGTTCGTACGGGAGTTGGTCGACTGCCTAAGAAATTCAGATCTGCATTTTCTCCAAAGAGATATGCTTCAGGCTGAGGCGTATCAAATCGCTCGCCACCCATTATAAAATGACTGCCAAAGTAGGATCCTGTTTGAGTAATTCAGGTATTAGTGAAGTAATAGAAGGGATGCTATACATTTTTTGTAAATGCAACACATGAGGTTTTACATAATTAAAAAATATCAAGTACCAGATCGTGGAGGATATTTATATGCGTGGTTCGAAGAGATATCAACCTCTTCAACGCCAGCGTTCTGTCTGCTTGTCAACGATCCCATTTTGCTCAGCAATCACAGCACGCGATTAAATTGCAATCTACAAATATATTTGTTTCCCGTTCGACAGCAAATAGCAGAACCGAGTACGCATGTATTCGGGAAAATTCACCGCTAAGTGATCGAAAATTGGAAAATGTCGCATTGATTTACATATGTATGTACATAAATAAAATTTTAATTCGATTTTGTCAGTTTGTTGATGATAAAAAGATACAAAAAGGAATATACGAAAAAAGAGAGCGATCTAGTTTTCACCAAAGCCTTTAACTCGCCTTCTGCGACATAAAACCAAGTTTAACAAGCTAGAAGAAGAAACTAAAGTTTGAGGTCAGAGACATTTAAAGCCAGCGGCACACGATGCTTGTTTTTCTGCTGATTGCTTGCGTTTAGTAAATTACTAGAAATAATAATAGGGTGCTTTCCATTTAGGCTGGATCCTCAAGCAGACACTGGTGCTTCGACACCGAGCGTTGATTGGATAAAGCATTATTTTATTGTTGYTTTTTCTAGCTATTTATCCCCATCGCYCATTTTTCACCAATCAGAGCTCAGTGTCAAAGCGCCGGTGTCTGCATGAGGATCCAGTCTAAAGCCCGCGGCACACGGTGCGATTTTTCGTGTTAAATCGCATGCGAGGCATCTTGCCAGCAGTCATGCTAGCCGAGCTGCTGGCAATTTTGATGGATGCGTGCTGCTACGTGTACTAGCATGCTGGTTTTTGATAATAGGTCCGGTGCTATTTTTCTTGCGTGTTTACTTGCGTGTTTATAACCATGGAAGTCATAAACAGAAAAAAATTAGCTGCAATCGCACTTTTCTTAATTATTGAAAGAGAGAAGAAACGAATTAAATTCAAAAAGATTTGGGCTAGGCATTGGTTGCAACGCAGGAACACAAATGAAACTACTTTAACGTTGCTTTATAAAGAATTGAGGTTTGTGTAGGGTTGTAACATATGTATATTTGTTGTGCATTCATGCATAATTTTTTGAATAATAGACAAAATGATAACTGCATATAGTAGATTGTTTAAATATTTTGTTATTACATGCGTTATATTTTATTTCTAACAGTGTTGAAGATCCAAGTTCTTTTCAAAATTACATTCGTATGGAACAATATGTGCTTGAGGAGTTGTTAGAACTTATAACACYTCTAATTAAAAAAAAAAATACTGTTATGAGAGAAGCTATTTCTCCTCGAGATAGATTAAGCATTACACTACGGTATCTTGCCACAGGTAATTCATTCCAGGATTTATCATATTCTACACGAATTGCACCTAACACATTATCGAAGTTGGTGCYTGAAACATTGAAAGCTATCATTAAAGTTCTTGGAGATAAAGTTATTAATTGTCCATCAGTTTCAATGGAATGGCAAGTCGTAGCAGAAAAATTTAATGCATTATGGCAATTTCCTCACTGTATAGGCGCATTGGATGGAAAGCATATAAATTTTCGACCATCACGAAAGGAAGGTTCCATGTATAGAAATTATAAAGGGAGAGATAGTATTGTCCTTCTTGGTCTTGTAGATGCCGAATATAAGTTTTTATTTGTGGATATAGGAAGGAATGGTCGCATGCATGATGCTTCGATATTTCGAGAAAGCCCTTTAGCTACACAGTTATATTCCGGAACACTAAATTTGCCCGTACCATCTCCTTTGCCTGGCTTTAATATTAACATGCCATTTGTAATTGTAGCGGATGATGCTTTTCCTCTTAAAACAAATATAATGAAACCATATCCTGGTCGTACTCTTGATATTGAAAAAAAAATTTTCAACTATAGACTTAGTAGAGCACGTAGAACGGTAGAAAATGCATTTGGCATTATGGCAAACAGATTTCGTATTCTATTGAGTACTATCTCTCTCTCTGTAGAAAAGGTTGAACTGATTACTTATGCATGTTGTGTTTTACATAATTTTTTATTAGAAAAGAAAGCACAATGRTACGTTCCATCAGAATTGAGACATGAGTCTCCTGATACAATAAAGTCAAATCTAGATAAAATATCACAGCAATGCGGAAATCGCTGCACTGACACAGCTATTACTATTAGAAATCAGTTTTGTACATTTTTTAATACAGTAGGAGCTATACCATGGCAAGATACATATGTCACAGAACATTAACTTTATCTATCGCAGTATTACAATGTATTAATTTATTAATTATTACTTTACTTATTATATATTAATATTAACTTTATTGTAATGTCACAAATATGATAAAAAACTTTACTTATTGTATAACATTGGCTTTATCTATTGTAATATCACAATATCTTTATTATATGAAATGTAACTTTATGTATTATATATTAATATTAATCTATAATATTAACTATAACTAAAATTATTATTATTTATTAACTATATATTAATATTAACTTTATTGTAATGTCACAAATATGATAAAAAACTTTACTTATTGTATAACATTGGCTTTATCTATTGTAATATCACAATATCTTTATTATATGAAATGTAACTTTATGTATTATATATTAATATTAATCTATAATATTAACTATAACTAAAATTATTATTATTTATTAACTATATATTAATATTAACTTTATTGTAATGTCACAAATATGATAAAAAACTTTACTTATTGTATAACATTGGCTTTATCTATTGTAATATCACAATATCTTTATTATATGAAATGTAACTTTATGTATTATATATTAATATTAATCTATAATATTAACTATAACTAAAATTATTATTATTTATTAACTATATATTAATATTAACTTTATTGTAATGTCACAAATATGATAAAAAACTTTACTTATTGTATAACATTGGCTTTATCTATTGTAATATCACAATATCTTTATTATATGAAATGTAACTTTATGTATTATATATTAATATTAATCTATAATATTAACTATAACTAAAATTATTATTATTTATTAACTATATATTAATATTAACTTTATTGTAATGTCACAAATATGATAAAAAACTTTACTTATTGTATAACATTGGCTTTATCTATTGTAATATCACAATATCTTTATTATATGAAATGTAACTTTATGTATTATATATTAATATTAATCTATAATATTAACTATAACTAAAATTATTATTATTTATTAACTATATATTAATATTAACTTTATTGTAATGTCACAAATATGATAAAAAACTTTACTTATTGTATAACATTGGCTTTATCTATTGTAATATCACAATATCTTTATTATATGAAATGTAACTTTATGTATTATATATTAATATTAATCTATAATATTAACTATAACTAAAATTATTATTATTTATTAACTATATATTAATATTAACTTTATTGTAATGTCACAAATATGATAAAAAACTTTACTTATTGTATAACATTGGCTTTATCTATTGTAATATCACAATATCTTTATTATATGAAATGTAACTTTATGTATTATATATTAATATTAATCTATAATATTAACTATAACTAAAATTATTATTATTTATTAACTATATATTAATATTAACTTTATTGTAATGTCACAAATATGATAAAAAACTTTACTTATTGTATAACATTGGCTTTATCTATTGTAATATCACAATATCTTTATTATATGAAATGTAACTTTATGTATTATATATTAATATTAATCTATAATATTAACTATAACTAAAATTATTATTATTTATTAACTATATATTAATATTAACTTTATTGTAATGTCACAAATATGATAAAAAACTTTACTTATTGTATAACATTGGCTTTATCTATTGTAATATCACAATATCTTTATTATATGAAATGTAACTTTATGTATTATATATTAATATTAATCTATAATATTAACTATAACTAAAATTATTATTATTTATTAACTATATATTAATATTAACTTTATTGTAATGTCACAAATATGATAAAAAACTTTACTTATTGTATAACATTGGCTTTATCTATTGTAATATCACAATATCTTTATTATATGAAATGTAACTTTATGTATTATATATTAATATTAATCTATAATATTAACTATAACTAAAATTATTATTATTTATTAACTATATATTAATATTAACTTTATTGTAATGTCACAAATATGATAAAAAACTTTACTTATTGTATAACATTGGCTTTATCTATTGTAATATCACAATATCTTTATTATATGAAATGTAACTTTATGTATTATATATTAATATTAATCTATAATATTAACTATAACTAAAATTATTATTATTTATTAACTATATATTAATATTAACTTTATTGTAATGTCACAAATATGATAAAAAACTTTACTTATTGTATAACATTGGCTTTATCTATTGTAATATCACAATATCTTTATTATATGAAATGTAACTTTATGTATTATATATTAATATTAATCTATAATATTAACTATAACTAAAATTATTATTATTTATTAACTATATATTAATATTAACTTTATTGTAATGTCACAAATATGATAAAAAACTTTACTTATTGTATAACATTGGCTTTATCTATTGTAATATCACAATATCTTTATTATATGAAATGTAACTTTATGTATTATATATTAATATTAATCTATAATATTAACTATAACTAAAATTATTATTATTTATTAACTATATATTAATATTAACTTTATTGTAATGTCACAAATATGATAAAAAACTTTACTTATTGTATAACATTGGCTTTATCTATTGTAATATCACAATATCTTTATTATATGAAATGTAACTTTATGTATTATATATTAATATTAATCTATAATATTAACTATAACTAAAATTATTATTATTTATTAACTATATATTAATATTAACTTTATTGTAATGTCACAAATATGATAAAAAACTTTACTTATTGTATAACATTGGCTTTATCTATTGTAATATCACAATATCTTTATTATATGAAATGTAACTTTATGTATTATATATTAATATTAATCTATAATATTAACTATAACTAAAATTATTATTATTTATTAACTATATATTAATATTAACTTTATTGTAATGTCACAAATATGATAAAAAACTTTACTTATTGTATAACATTGGCTTTATCTATTGTAATATCACAATATCTTTATTATATGAAATGTAACTTTATGTATTATATATTAATATTAATCTATAATATTAACTATAACTAAAATTATTATTATTTATTAACTATATATTAATATTAACTTTATTGTAATGTCACAAATATGATAAAAAACTTTACTTATTGTATAACATTGGCTTTATCTATTGTAATATCACAATATCTTTATTATATGAAATGTAACTTTATGTATTATATATTAATATTAATCTATAATATTAACTATAACTAAAATTATTATTATTTATTAACTATATATTAATATTAACTTTATTGTAATGTCACAAATATGATAAAAAACTTTACTTATTGTATAACATTGGCTTTATCTATTGTAATATCACAATATCTTTATTATATGAAATGTAACTTTATGTATTATATATTAATATTAATCTATAATATTAACTATAACTAAAATTATTATTATTTATTAACTATATATTAATATTAACTTTATTGTAATGTCACAAATATGATAAAAAACTTTACTTATTGTATAACATTGGCTTTATCTATTGTAATATCACAATATCTTTATTATATGAAATGTAACTTTATGTATTATATATTAATATTAATCTATAATATTAACTATAACTAAAATTATTATTATTTATTAACTATATATTAATATTAACTTTATTGTAATGTCACAAATATGATAAAAAACTTTACTTATTGTATAACATTGGCTTTATCTATTGTAATATCACAATATCTTTATTATATGAAATGTAACTTTATGTATTATATATTAATATTAATCTATAATATTAACTATAACTAAAATTATTATTATTTATTAACTATATATTAATATTAACTTTATTGTAATGTCACAAATATGATAAAAAACTTTACTTATTGTATAACATTGGCTTTATCTATTGTAATATCACAATATCTTTATTATATGAAATGTAACTTTATGTATTATATATTAATATTAATCTATAATATTAACTATAACTAAAATTATTATTATTTATTAACTATATATTAATATTAACTTTATTGTAATGTCACAAATATGATAAAAAACTTTACTTATTGTATAACATTGGCTTTATCTATTGTAATATCACAATATCTTTATTATATGAAATGTAACTTTATGTATTATATATTAATATTAATCTATAATATTAACTATAACTAAAATTATTATTATTTATTAACTATATATTAATATTAACTTTATTGTAATATCACAAATATAATAGAGAACACAATATTATATTCAGTAAAATATTAGAAATAAAATAAATGCCATAGAATTTTAATAAAATAAAAGTGCAAACAATGAAAATAACGAAAATCTAATAATACTAATACAATACAATGTTGCAATAAAAGATATGATAATACTAATTGTAAGAATAAAAAATTTGAACGTCATAAGAGTAACATGTATTCACAAAATTATAGCAGTTCATCTGTATTTTTTTTTTTCTTAGATCGTTCTACATCTATTGTACTGGCTTTTATAACAGTTTGTATTAAAGCATTCATAATATCTAACCTTGATTCTGGTAATTGCACGTTTTTTATAAGAGAACCCAAAAAACTCATACATGCATCCACAGGATCTATAATATCAGTTACGTTGCTGACTGATGTCGTTAATGGCGTTTTCAAAGATTGCGCGATCGATTCAATTGCCCCTATATAAGCATCTTCATTTTGAGTTTTGCGCTTTTTTTTCTTAATGCAATCATAGGTTGAAGATGTTGCATTGTATTGATTGCAYATATTTGACAATGATGATGACGATGATGATGACATCACTGGACTTGATACTGAATATGGCTTTGATCTTGATTTACTCAATTCATTGGATGACTCTGTAGTTGAATATTGTGATATTGGCTGAACTACTGACTGTAAATTTGTTGCTTTCGAAGTCGGCGGCTCTACAGCAACGATCATATCATTAACTGGCAAGGACATACATATTTGTGATACTTCATTATTATTAAAATCTTCATCATCACGCACATTGACATAGTCATGCTCATATAATGATTCATTCAGCATTAATTGTGAATCTTGTGATTGAGCCTACAAAATAATATAAAAAAGTTAAATATATTTATAATCTTGTATATCAAACGAGTATATTACAAGTATATAAACCGTAAGTATATAAATATACGTATTTATGGAAATATATAATCCAAAAAAATTTTCATAGTATGTAATACGCAATTTCATAATATATAATATATATATTTTAAATTATCATAATGTATAAAATAAAAAAATYATGAAATAACAAATTTTTTTAAATTTTCTTTTTTTTTTAAATTAAGTCAAACAAATTTATAAATAATAAATAAATATGTAGTTAGATAGTAATTAATAAACTAAAATCTATATAAACTGTCAACTGAATTAGAAATTTGTCTCTAAAGCCCACTTTAGAAGATCTATCTGTATATATTTTACGTATTCAAATATTTTCTGTTAAACAGATAACGTAACARATAACGTAAAAATTTAATATATTTGCATGTCAAAATACTTACTTGTACAGAGAGCAAAGGCTCTATTTTTGTGGCATTTGGTAACTGTRAGGTTTTACTTTTTCTTGGAACAACATGTTCTTCCAAAAATTTTAATTTTTCGKAATACCATAAATTGGGTATGTATACCTGTGAAAATTTTTGTTTCATATATAGTATGCAATTTTATGATTGAATTATAGTTAAATATAGTAAACATTATTACATTTACTTATGTACTTACGTTTTCAATGCCTATACCACTTTTAAGCGATGCCCTTACTTTTGTATTCTCAGAATTAAATTGATTTCGTAGATTATGAAATTTGACACTGCATTCTTTTTCATTAGTATTCGGCCTAATTGTACAAACTATTGCACAAATACGTTTTAATGCTTCACTACGTAAGATTTTATTATGATAATTTGGATTCTTGGTTGCATATAAACAAGACTCATTTTTGTATGCATCAATCAAAATTTCTACAGCTTCCTTTGTCCATGTAGCCATATCTATATCAAAATTATTTCGTATTAAACTTAAGAAACCTATGACAGTATTTTGTGTTAAGTACAGTAAATAGATTTATATTTTTATTTCTTCTTGAAAGACTCACTTGAAAGATTCACTCTAACCTCTCCTTCATATCTTTATAACATATTTTATATATATATATATATATACATGTGTGTGTGTGTGTGTGTGTGCGTGTGTATTTAATAAGAACATGGCTGCTTCTCATCTCTTGTTACTGATTGGCTATCCAGAAGTTCCATATGAATTAGCCAATCTGCTCATTTATAAAAAATAGCGATTGGCTCTATGAAACAGCAGTCCAACTCGCAAGGTAATTTACACRTGTGAAGCCAAAACAAGCAGCACTCGTACCACAACACCATGCAATGCAGTCAGCAAATCAGCGCGCAACGAATCTATTAGCAAAACTAACAAGAAAACTTGCATCGTGTGCTGCGGGCTTTAGTCACGTGATCTGAGGCAAAATCTTGATTGGCTCTGACAATAGGCTACCACAGGACCACACAAGAAAAATAGCACATGTTCTATCACGAAAATCCAGCCGAGAATCTAGCAGTGTTACTAGCAAATAAGCCATTTCCAGCAAGATAGCCAGCAAGGTAGTCAGCATAGGAGCACGCAAGCAATCCAACAGGAAAACACGCTCCGTGTGCCGCTGGCTTAATTATCATAATAAACACAAAAGTAAGACGCTACAGAAAGTGTGTGCTGCAATTTCGCTGTTTTGTTAGACCTGGAACTACGGAGAACGAGTGCTTATTCAAATTTCACAGTTTGCGGACTCAATTTAATATCATAAAATAAAAGCATCAATAAAATCAGGAACTGGTACTGACGACGTACGTATGGAAATTTAAGCTCTCATAATCCTAATCGTTCCTCATGTATTACGTTCATTCTAATGTATTACGAATTGTTCTTAACCTCCAGACGGCCGGCATGGTACCTTTTGGGATATCCTTTTGGTCGACCCATATATACGGTCCATTAAAAAACTTTTACAGGAAAATAATCCCCAAAGTCATTGTATTTAAGTATTTTGAATGCTGGCCGCCTGAAGATTAATGTATTATGTGTTATTGTAAGACGTCCGCACGGAATGGGGGATCCGAGTTCGAATCCCGGCTGAGGGGGGATAATATTTTTCGCAATAAATTCTTTATATTATTTCTAAAACGTTATCGCATCGAAAATTATTAAAACAGTTTAGCAATTTAATTTGTTGATATTCACATCCTAGCTTAAAGTTTTGAAACTGTGTCTGAAGACGAATTTGTCAGCATGTAGTTTACATGAGCTAGGAAACAGTGAAAAAAATTCTCACAAAAATATTCTTTCACGCACGAACAACCGCGTTTGACTCGCATTGGCAATCTTCCTTTATTAATTTATTATGTGTTATTAGTTTCGTTAAAGTTTATGTTTTAAAATATTTACAGATATACATACCGAGTCTCTGGTACTTTAATAATATGAAATACTTAAAAAGTTATTGCATATCTCAAAAAAGCAGGAAGCACTCTATAGAGAAAAAGCGTGCAAAAAACTGTTTCATTGGAACTGAGGTAAAATACAATGATTTTTTTATATTGGAAAAATTAATTTATGAATAACTGCAAATCTTGTTACAATCTAAATTAAAACTGTATTGTATTTTTTTTTAGTATTGAATAAGTTATTTATGTTTTAACATTATATTTCTGCTGTAGGTTGATACATTGTCAGAAACTCAACAACTTTCTGAAAAACATGATGAAGAATATGTGGAAGAAGAATGGTTATACATACATGCGAAAAATACTTCTGATAAATCTACAACCAATTCACAGCTCACTCAACCATCACGAACTGTAGTTGCGTCAACTCAGTCATTAGATACTACTCTTCATGCTGCTAATTCCGAGACTCCACATAGGACATGTTGCTCTGCGTCTACTGTGTCTTCAGGAGTTAACAGTAGCTTACATTCTATACATTCGTTAACTAAAACTGCAAAGAAACGCAAATTAAATAATAACAATACTTACTCTGATGATATAAAGATAATAGACACGCTAAAGCAACCCATAGTTATAAAGTCAGGTTTTAGTCAAGATACAGCTGCAAATAGCCTTTCACATAATGCATCAGATCCTGTGGATGCCTGTACGGCATTTATTGGATCAATATTAAAAAGTATAGATAATGAAGTTTTAAAATTGAATACAATGAATATATTGGTTCAAACAGTTATAAATGCTAGCATACAAGATCTATAAACTTCAAGTATAAATGTATAAATGTACTTTTAAGGAGAAATAGCTTCTTTTTCATCATATTTTTATGCAGAATTGTTTAAAAATTATAAAAAATATTTTGGTTTATAAAATCTAAAGGATCACAGCATTTTATTCAAATTAAAGTTTTTATTTGAAGTAAAGAATAAGAAGTGAAGTTAATTTTATACACGTGTGGATAACAATTTTTATGACCATTATGTAATAAAATAAATTGTATTTTAAAATAAATGTATTTTATTAAAAAGTTTGAAGTTTTTTTTAATACAATAATTACATAGTATGTCTCCTAATTTATCCTGGGCAATAGCCCTCGTAAAAAAGTACTATTAGTGTCACTGCTAGTGCTGTAGTGTCACTATAGTATACATAGTAGTGTCACTATTGATATGAGTAGTGACACTACTCATAACTAGTAGTATAGAGATGCAGTA
>JANQDE010000249.1:11210-26163 GCA_037157785.1 Cephalotes varians | reverse complement strand
CTGCATTATTGCTAGTGACACTAGTAGTGACACTAGTAGTGACACTAATAGTACTTTTTTACGAGGGAGGACAATTTGATAATCTGTAATTAACTTAATCGGCCGATTATTTTAAATTTTTTTCATTGCGTTATAAGATAAAGTATTATACTTTCATAGTACAATTTAACACAAAAATAGTACATATAAATAAAAATATAAGAAATTGCCCCAGAATAACAATTTATTTTTCGATTATAAAAATTACATAGTATCTTAACTACAAATCTTAACTACAAATTTCTCTCTGTATATGTATAATATTATACATGTTTTAAAAAATTCTACATACTTTTTTTATGACATGTATTTAAACCAGATATACATATATCGCGTTTCTTCCTATATATATATATATATATATATATATATATATATATATATATATATATATATACCGCGTTTTTGCATTTCTAAGATAGATAACATTTCTAAGATAGAAACTTGCGATATTTATCTTAAAATTCTTGAGGTAGATACAAACTTTTTCGTTCATTAAATAGAAATAGTAATCGAGTTCATCAGAAGTTCGCATGCATCGAACTATAAAGTACAGCTATTAGAAGAAATCTATAAAAGACAATAAAAGTTATATCATAATTGCCAGGTAATCCTACTTATGCTTATAGGTGTGTATAGTATACGTATATAGACAAATGCGTGCATATACATGAAACGGAACGCATCTGGAATCCAGCCATTTTCTGTCGCGTGACGTCACACGACATAAACGCGTATATAGATCTTACGATACGTGTTGACCTGTTGATCTTTTCCAGCAGGTATTATTTTGGAAGAATTGCTCCGGGGGTGAGTACGTGCGATAGACGGCTTGTTGCGTTTGTTGAAAGCTTCTCCCCCCCCGTTATAGCCGTTTTATGATAACAATTATCGCGTCGCCGATAAACTTTAGAACCGACGAGTCCATTTGAGAGATAAAAATGACAGCTGTCATTTGAGTAATCGACGAAACGCATGTATTGCGTTAACTCAGTTATAATAATAACGCTATACCTTGTACATATGAAACATCGTTATTTTGCATGCACGTAATTTGCACGAATGGAATTAAATGTGAAAATAAATTTATTTCATTGTTATTTTAGTCGATTTATTTAAATATGTAACTATGTATCACGTTCTCTCTCTCTCTCTCTTGCAGACGGCGATCCGTGTGCATTTTGTTATTATTTTTTAATATGTAAAAGTATTTTCTACAATCTGTTTGTCTTCTGTTTTTTATTCACCTGTTGCTCTTTCAAAGTCTAAATTTTTACAGTCACAATTTAATGTCTGTATGAAAAGAAATATCCATTATTATTATTATTATTATTTGGATTTTACACATAAAATGCACATGTCGAATTATCCATATGAATATATAAGATGTATAGGTACGTCTACAACAGCTAAAAATTTGATAAATTAATTATATAGCGCAATATAACGCAAGAATTTATAGAAATTTAAAATATGTCTCTATATTTCGAGATTTAGCTTATATATTAGTTTCTGTACATATGTTATATGTATTCATCAATATTTGTTGTATTTATTAACGTTTATCAACATTTAGCTACATAATAATAAGATGTGAAACATTTTTAGATATGGAGCAAATAAGAGAGTTGTCTCAAAAGCAATCTCACTCTTTGGAAGGTTTTATTCCTCTTCTCAGTCTTACTGAAGGATGTGGTGGACTTCTTGTAATCTTGATGGCTGTGTGGACAGGTTATTATAGAAATGGGTTCTCATGGAGATCTAATTCGCAGCTCGAATTTAACTGGCATCCTTTATTAATGACTATAGGACTTGTATTTTTATATGCCAATGGTACGGTACAAAAGTAATTTTCTATGTGGTATGCTTGCATACAATTTATGGATCTGTTTTCTGCTTATAGCCATGCTCATCTATAGGATGCAAAGAAACGTTCGCAAACGGCGACTAAAGTTAATTCATGCAGGAATGATGTTGTTTATCGTATTGTTAACAGTGATCGCTTTAGTAGCTGTCTTTGACAGCCACAATCTAGCTCCGACTCCTATACCAAATATGTATTCACTACATAGCTGGGTTGGGTTAACTACTGTAATATTATTCTGCTGTCAGGTAAATCTATGGAATATTTGCTTGAATCCAAGAATAAATATCAATGTGTGTCTTTCTTAAACAAAATTGCGACATAGACAACTTGAATGGCACTAATTTCTTGTTTATATGACAACTGATAATGAGATCTTTTCATATATAATATACTTTCTTGCTAGTGTTACCTCTCAGTATTATTTACAATGTCATCTCTCAAAAAAGTGCCAAGCTTTTATACATATGTATATGTGTTTTTATTACAGTGGGTCGCTGGATGTGTCTCGTTTCTCTTTCCTGGGTTGCAAGCTCCATTACGGACTTCTTATATGCCAATGCATGTATACTTTGGTGTTGCAGCCTTCGTGGGCGCGATTGCTTCGTGTTTGTTGGGACTTAACGAGAAAGCGTTCTTCGTATTACAGTTAGTAGCAGTAGATTGTTAAAAAAAAGCAATCAAAAGGTATATTTTTTTGCTTGGAATTTCAGGGACAAGTATTCAGCCTTTGTGAGCGAAGGAGTGCTGATAAATTTCATAGGATTGCTGCTCATATTATTTGGAGGCTTGGCCGTATACTTGGTAACGCAGGAACGTTACCGGCGTTTGCCGAGACCTGAGGATGAAGTTCTATTATCCGGCTAGTACGAATTGTAATGTGCTGCTAAATTCGCTTCTCGATATAACAATACCTGATTATTATTCCAAACTTAATAAGTATTTACTACAAGTTTCTTATTGTAAGTTTTTTGTTACTTTATACGAATAAGCTGATCTGATTCAAGCTGTAAAAGGAATAAGAAGTAATATTATTATTTTCCAACTAAACAAAACTATTAGAGTTTAGTAATTAAATGTGATTGACTTTATAAGTAAGAACTAATCACATTTAATCAGTTTGCTCGATGATTAGACTAGCTGCTTTGTCCAGCTTGAACATGCCCAATATTTTGATTGAACTTTTTTATTATTTTACATAGATATTTCTAGTCTGAATGTAACTTCTTATTTTTGATATTTTTTAATTGTTTAGATAAAATATATGTACATCTATGTTTATATATTAATATTTATATATTGGAATTGTTGCAAAAGTTTTTTGGCACTTTTTTAAGAGATATCATAAATAATACTAAGAGGCAATACTGGCAAGAAAGTATAGCATATTATATATTGTTGAAAAGATCTCATTGTCAGCTGTCACATAAACAAGAAATTAGTACGATTCAAGTCTATGTTGCGATTTTGTTTAAATGAAAATGGCATTAAAAAATGAATATTTACGTGCGATTATTACGATATGTACGAATTTCAGAAGGAAACAAAAATTGTCGATACATAAAAAGCATTCGTGACGCGTTTGGAAAAATCGCTCTGTCGATTCAAATGTGTAAAAGATGATACGCAAACTTTAAACGTAGTGACTTTGACATTGAAAGACAAACCTCGTTCTGGACAATCTGTTGATGATTCATTTCAGGATAAAGTTACTGCAAATCCACGAATTTCAACAGAGGAGATTGCAAAGAGTCTGAACATTAATTCTATCGCAGATTGAGAAAGTTGAATCCAAACATATTGAGGTTTGACGTGTGGATGTCTTATTGAACAAAAAAAAAAAAAAAAATGGATTGTTGCTTTGTTGCAAAATTCCTTGTGTGGTAGATTAAAAAAGCTTTTTAGACTGAATTGGTGATGACAAAAAGTTGTGTATAACAATCCGCAATACCAAAGAACTTGGAGAGTCAAATAAAAGTGACCAAGCAATGACAAAGCCTGTGCTTGGTTTTTTTTGTCTATCTGATAGGGTTACAAGAATATACTGTATTTCAAACTATTGCCAAAGAGTTAAAAGTTTAATGTCGACAAGTACTATTAGCAATTTAACAATTTGCGTGCAGTAATTCAAGAAAAAGCCAAGTTTGATTAACTGGAAAGAATTCTTTTTTACCACGACTATGCGAAATCGCATACTTCGAACATTACACAAAAAAAAAGTTGTTTAAGTTGGGCTGAAAGCTCCTCCTGCATATACTTTCATTATATTGTGTCATCCGACTATCATTTATTTTATTTATTGCAAAATAGTTTGGCAGAAAAAAGATTTAAGTCAGAAGAAGCCGTCAGAAAGCACTTGACTTCATTCTTCAACAATAAAAGCACTGCACTTTATGATACAGGCATTCGAATGCTACTTGAATGTTGGAAAAAAATCATAGAAGACAATGGCGAATATAAAAGATCGAATATCCAAAATTAAACAAAGCTTTTCGATATATTTTGTGTTTTCATAATCTAAAAAGAGCCAAAACTTATGCAATGACCCAATATTAATTCAGAAACAATTGTATTTTTCTGGAAACTATGGTGCTATGTATACAATGTATATGTAATGTGTAAATTAATATATATAATTATATTACATGTGCAAACATATATGTATATTTTGCAGCTTATATTTTTAAATAATTTAATTGATAATTGATTGAAATATAATATATATATAAACATGTAATACCAATACATGAAATTTCATAAGAGAAATTCTAGTTTATGAAAACGACTGTCTATTTTAAAAGAAAACAAGGACCATGAATGAAAATGAATAATATCAGTTATCTAACAAATTCCTTTAACTATTTAAAATTATTGTCAAATTATTAAATTTAATATAATTAATCATTTATTCGTCAATTAAAATTTCACTAAAATAATGGGATATCTAATCCTAGTTTTTTTTTAATTTTATAAATTCTAAGTATCACCATTAACATATAAGTAAAACTTTAAATATTTCATATAATATAAAATTTTTTAATATTAAATTATAACATTAAATTTTTTTATTAATTAAATTAATTTATAATAATTAGTTTAACCACAATTGCTGGCACTAATTTTATTATTCATAAATTATATATTTTGCTTACAAATTAAATTACTATAAATATTAATTTTTATTAAAATAAATTATTAAAGTTTATTTTGTTCAAATTTTATAAAATTTTATTTATATTATTAAATAAATTTAAAATGAAAATTAAATTTTTATAATAAAATTCATAAATTTTATAACTTTATTTTTATGTAAATAATATAATTACTTTTATATTATTTTTATTATAAATATTAATAATATTAATTATATGATGTTTATCACATTAAAATATTTTATATTTAATAAAATAATTATATTTTATTTTAATAATTCTCGAACGAACCTTAAGTGAAAAAAACCATGAATCATAACATTCTTAGCTTTGAACCAAACAAATTTGTCCATACACATTTTTTCGTATCGACAAAAATAATGAAAATATTAGGATGTGTAGGATAAAAGAAACACCCTCTCTGTGTGTGTGTGTGTTATATATGTTATATATACATATACTATATATCTAGACTATATATAATTGTTATATATATATAATTGAATATATATATATATATATATATATATATATATGATATATATACATATACATGGATAATCATTACACATTTTTCTTTAAATTTAAAAAATTTTTGCAAAATTAAGCCAGCGGCACACGATGCTTGTTTTGATGAATTGCTTGTGTTTTAGTAAATTACTAAAATTGCACCAAACAGAAGGCAGAATTTCTAATTTACTAAAACGCAAGCAATCCAGCAGGAAAACAAGCATCGTGTGCCGCTGGCTTTATTGATCGCGTTTAGCAGATTCAACTGTTGCGGAGCGGATCCGTGAGCGCTCGCTGCTATTGGATGATCTAGAAGAATACACCAATAGCAGCGAGCGCTCACGGATCCGCTCCGCAACAGTCGAGTCTGCTGAACGCGACCGTTGTAGACCGGACTGATTCCTTTAAAAATGCAACCGGAACGAAGGGACCTCGACATCCGCACCGCCTCCCAGAGCGTCTAGATATTTTCGCCCTCTGGAACTGCATTTCCGAACCAATCGATGGCGATCCACACGGTAAAAAAAAAAATAAAAACTTTTGCGCCGTCGTATCTCAAACTGTGCGGCGTATGTACGCGTACATATATCGTCGCGGTCCATTTATTCGCGACGGAACACGCCCACCTCGCGCTTATGTAATTATAAACATCGTCGAGCAATCGTCGCGTCGCCGACGTATTTTGCGACACGTGTGTGGGCACACGCGTTCTCGACTAACTTCGCGCACCGCGTTACGAGCGTCAGCGTTTCTCGCTCGTCAGAGGTGGAAGAGGATCGTCGCGCCGATTCTCGAAACGAGTTGACGGCGATTGACAGCCGCGCGACATCGGCGCTCAGCCCTCGACAACTATCTTCGTTCTTCCTTCATTTCTTCGCGCGAAAAAAACATTTCGGTGTGGGCGCTCGACGGTGCGGAGAACAATAAGTCATTCAATGGTTAACCAAATACCTGTGCCGCAGGCCAAGTATGAATTGCTAACCAACATACGACAGTGAGTATTGAGAATCCCTGCGAAGCGAAAGCGCTCGGAAGGCGAATACATCACCCTTTTTTAGAGACTGCTTTTTTTACAATTATTTTATAATTAATACGTACATACGCTTGAGAGGGGGAAATATAGGAGGAGAGGGATAAAGGAAATTTATATCGATTTCTCGCGCCATGACAAACAGTAGACGACATTACTGGTTTTTGAATTTTTCTGTCTCATCGCGAAAGGTCATTGCGAAGATCACTCGTTATTTGTATAAATACGACATTCTAGACCGATAGATTTTCCCTGTTATCTTGTACATCGATACAATGACCTGAAATAAAACATAACTTTCAGACCGCGCTGGAGAACGCAAGTGGTTTGCCTCACTTTGTCATTCCTAATCGTCGGAGTGCTGTTTATCACGCGTGCTTGGTTCGGCATACTCCTGCTGAAAGCTCCGAGGGCTGACAGGTTCGTCGAGGAGCACATTGACGATGCCAAGATTGCTACGTGGCTACGTCGGGCTCGGATGTACGCCGAGTCGACGAAGGAGAATCAGAATGCGGACAGGAATACAAGTGTCAGCGCATCGGAGCAACACCAGCACGATACAACCAGGTGAGACGCTCTCTGAAGCCTATATCAGATTACGCAATGAAGACTGAAGATTGCGAATTAGAAATTAGAATTTTACTATCAGAGAACAAAATGGATTAAAATTAAAATTATTATTGTGATTGATCGAATTCTAATCTTTAATTTATAATCGTCAGTCTTTTTAATGATCAATTTGATTCGAGCAAATATGATCTCAAACAGAACAACAGGTCGCGACAAAATGATAATTACTTTAGTGACAAATAATGATGAATTTTTAGAATAAGGGGGTAACTTTTAATAATGAGTTATCAGTTTTTACAAAAAGTAAGAATAATGGTAATGCATCATTTTTATAAAGTATATTTTGACATCATGACAAAATGGTTTCAATTATTAAATCATTTTTTTGATCAATTATGATTCATTTTATAATCATAATCATAATGTCATAATAATTTTTTATTCTGTTTGGAATTTTATCAAAGTTGAGAACATTACTTTATAAAAATAACGCAAATTTTATCAAAATTTTTATTAAACTTTTATTATTTTTAAATATTAACTTCACAATAAGAGTGTGTTTCAATATTTACTATTAGTATTGTTACTAAAAATCCGTAGTTCATATTATATACACTGAAAAGAAGTCAAAATATTTAAAAGTAAATGTGACATTCTTTGATATTTATTGGTTATAAAAAATTTGACTGTGATGGTGGAACATATAATTCTGTGAAATGTATCTCATTTTTTTTATTAATTGTAAAAAAAAGTTTCGTTTAATTCTTGCTGGAAAAAATAATTTACTTGTGACAAATCTGTTTTTTATGGCAATATAATATTTAGTTACAATAGGATTGAACTTTATAAACAAGTAATATTTATTTCCAGAGATTACATTTATGTAGATTTTAGAAATAAACCTTTACTTGCTTGGATCAAAAGTTATTTCTAACTTGATTTGTTTTGCATCATGGCAGTATGGCAGATTAAGGCCAGTATTCATCCATTTTATTTTAAGTAAGTCATCTTAAATAATGTCTTAAGATGCTAATATGGCTCTGTGATTGATTAGAGAGGGAGTCCCGTTAGCTTACGATCCTGATTGCCAACAGCTTTGTTTACCTACAACATTTTGCTAACAGCTTCGTTTGCCTACATTCCCGATTGCCAATAGAGCGACTTGCCTACAAATAATTATTGCGTACATTTAAAAATTAAAACAAATGTACATATGCACACATGACGCACATACACATTGCTCATATGGTATTATTGCACACATGATTCCACATGATTGACAACTTTCCAAGCAAAGCGAGATTCAACGCAAACCTATGTGTTTAGTTTTTTGATAGTGGAGCCTCTCCCCCCTTGTAGGGGAGGCGGAACATACTGTATCCACGCATGTATTTTGCAATACTAAGCGAGATGCACACGCGATTCCACATGAGTTTTACGACTTTTCACACAAAGTAAGATTCTACTTAAAGTAACAATTTGATTTGAGCTCACAGATGTAGTTTAATACATTTATGCACAGAATAAGAGATGAATCAATTGGTGTAAAGAAAACAGTTATTTTTCAAAACAACTTTATGCAGTTTATAATATGCAACTATATAATTTTTTTATTTTATATATACAATAATATGCTTTACATGTGCAATATGTATGTACGCAATAAAATCATGCAATCTATATGTGCATAATAATATCCTGTATACAAAGTGTAAATATGATTTTTTTACTTCAATAATTCAATGTGCGCAGTAATATTATGTGTACAGTGTGTATATTTATGTTTTAATTTTTGTGTGCAATAATTGCTTGTAAGCAATCGCTCTGTTAGCAATCAGGAATGTAGGCTAAGGACCCTCTCGCTCGATTCATGACATCTTAAAGTTGTACTTAAGATGATCTTAAATATAAGAACAATATATGAATACCGACCTAAATGTATTGTTACTACAGTCGTTCCAAGAGGACAAATGACGTGTGGCTTGTGTTGTTACCTACTTTATGTTATATTGTTTACGTTTACTTGATACGAGTTGTATTTGATTTTACGACTTTGTTTGCCTTTGTTAAACAAGTATTAACCTTCGTATTAACCTTCATCCTTCGCAGAAGACAAATGCTATAATAGGAAAAAAAAGTTACTGTCGTTTTATGTGATTGATTTATTGCATTGCTTATTAATAGTTAGCTAAAGATAAAATGAAACAAATTTTGGATTTATATTTGACAACTCTCCAAAAAATTCCCATAATAGATATCTCATAATATTTTCAAGAAGAATTTGTCATATTTATCATATTTTAAATTTCTAAAAAAAAGGATTTCTAAAAAAATAAAATAAATTTTTTAGATTTTATAAGTTTTATTTAAAAGTTATAAAATGAGACGTTTTTAGAAATCTTCGAATATTTCAGACTTCATATATCTTCTGCTTAAAAAGTATTCAGAAATGTTTATTTAAACGAAGCGGTGTCTATTGAATCGAAATCAAAATTTTTTTTTGCCGTTAAGTTGGAACAGTCGGAATAAGAACAAAGAACTTGTCTCCAATTTTTGTGTTTTTAACAAAATTTTTTGTGCTCCGTTTAAAAACAATCGGACTTGTGGAAAGACAATTTACGGATTTTATATCACAATAATATATCATTTCACATCGATGCTAAAAGTTATTATGCAACTTTTTGACCAAAAACTCAACAAATATCATTCAAGCACTTTCGCCAAATTGGTCCTTTGTAATTTTTTCCTGTACCCAAATTCAAATTACCACAAATTATCACTCGTGGAAAGTTTTGAGTCGACAGAGAGACTGTAAAAGAAAATTTGCTAAAGCCCATACTTTCACGGCTTACGAAAAATGTGTTGAATGAGTAAAGCATTAGCAATGTGTGTTGCAAAAAATGGAAATTATTTTTAAAGGGGACAAAATTAATTTATCCGATTATATCAATTTGTGTTTTATTTAACAATTCCAGGTACTGTTTGAGCAGAAAGTACCTGTATAAAGAATTATAGAAAAGATGTAGACTTTCTCAGTACTTTTGAAGTGTTCCAATTCGTATAAAAAATCTGAGAAGTTTTCTACAAAGTTATAAAATACAGAAATTTTGAATAATTCTAAAATTTACATAAAAGAAAAATTATATGAAGAATTCTAAGAAAATTTTTAACCAGGAATTACTAACAAAATTTGTAATAGACTGTATAATCTGTTTTTGACATAAGTTACCCAGGATGTTTTATTTGAAAGTCTATTCTATGTTTAGCCAGATCCTCGTATGCTACTATACAATACCGGGGAACCTGAACACGTCGTGGGAGCTCAGTCCGTCGCACATTGACCCTCATATTTGTACGCATATTATCGTGGGTTTTGCGAGCGTGGTGAACAATACGCTCGACATAGGCGACGATGCGCCGGTGTATGAGCGAGTAGTTGCTTTAAAGAATCTCGAACCTAACTTGAAGGTCATGATCAGCGCCGGCGGAAACAATGAGCTCCACAATGGTTTTTCTGAGATGGTGAAAAATCACGCAAATAGAAAAAAGTACGTGCACTGTGTTGCGTTCCATTTCTGTGCATGATATTACATTCGGGATACTCAAATATCGTTAATATGTCTCTATGTCCAGATTTATCCAATCAGTATTAAATGTAACCAAAAACTTTCATTTGGATGGCTTTGACGTTGACTGGGAGTTTCCAGCTTGGTTAGGAGCGGATGATCGTGAAAAGATACACTTCGTTCAATTGTTACAAGAATTACGAAAAGAATTTGATCATAGCGGACAAAAATTGACTTTGACAGTAGCAGTCGCAGCACCACAGGCCATCGTGGATCAGAGTTACAGTATTCCTGAAATGGCAGAGTATGCATCGTAAAAGAATGCGATAATTATGAGATATAAAATACTATTACAAATCATGTCATTTTTTTCAGATACATCGACTTTGTAAACCTCATGTCATATGATTATCATTTCTACGTTTGGTACTTCCCAGTGACAGATCTGAACGCCCCACTCTTCCCTCGTTGTACAGAGACAGGCTATTTGTCCACATTAAATGTAAATTTCTCTGCTCAATACTGGATAGCGAAGGGAATGCCGCGGGAAAAAATTGTCATCGGTATACCGGCTTATGGTCACTCTTATAAATTGGACAATCCATTGAATCATGATTTACAAGCGCCAGCCAGCGGATTTGGAAAGCTTGGCGTTAAAGGTTTTGTGTCTTATCCTACGATATGTCAATTTTTTAAATCCGGAGCTACGAGTGTCTTTAATAAGGAAAGTCGTGTACCATATGCATTCAAAGACAGGGAATGGATATCTTACGATAATGAAGAGAGCGTCTATTACAAGGTAACGCGTTTTATTTTTAACAAAAAATCGAGAATCTAGCAGCTTTGTAAAATTTGTTTGTAATGTGTGACATAATATATGAGCCGCTTATTGGCCAAATCGGTTAACTTCACTTTTTGAATATTTTAAAATTTTAAAAGATAAGAATCAATCGGGTTGACGATAAAATTTTCAAAAAGTGGAGTTTTAAAAAGTGGACAGTTAAGCGATTTGGCCAATGAGTGGCTCATATAATGATATATAATGATATGAGCTCAGTTGAAATGTTTGCGTTGCAGAGTACATGGATTCGTACTAATGGTTTCAAGGGAGCCATGCTTCTATCTTTAAACGTTGACGATTGGAACGGCACTTGCTATGGTACAAACGAGACGTTTCCTTTGACACGTACCATTTCGAAAGTATTATTTAAGGAATTGAATAAGTAACAAGACGTAAAAAACAATAGAAATACTTTAAATACGCGCAGTCAATGAATCTATTCAGCTATTCCAAAAGCTTAAGGCATCTTACATTGAAATGATCCATTCCCCATCGCATTCCTATTTAATGTGCATTACTTAATATATTCTACCTCAGTTGCTCAAAGATTCTTTTGTACAAATAAGTTGCTGAAATATTTGATGCACATAGTATTATATATTGTAATAGAGCACTTGTACCTGGTTAAGTCGAATCAAAAATATTCATATGCGAAAATATTTAAGGGTGTTGAATTATATGTTATGTAAAATTACATATTTTTCATATATGACTATTATTTGTATATGCTTCACAAGCAAATAATATTCGAAATAATTTTAAAGTAGGGATGATCCGATTCGTATTGATACTTTGAAATATCAATATATGATCATTTGATACTTGATATTTTGCATTAATATTTTGAGTTTTAATATCGTAGCACATTGGTTTTAAAGATCTAGATATCAATTGATTTGACACAAACCAAAGCACAATTTAGCTATGTCAGATATTACGTACATCAGCATACCTTCAGTATTATAATTATTCACTAAGTCCTTCCTAGTCCATCCTAGTAAGCTTTTGTATCCATATTCTTTTGGATCTAAAATAATTCAATCAGATGCAAGAGTTCACTAAGCGCTCATTGAGCAGTGATAATGGTACTTAGAAAAATGTATCAAATGAATCAACATTTTTCATTTAATACTGAGTATGTTTTTGCTTTACATCTTCTTATGATTGGCCTATTCGCTTACTTTAAGTTTTATTGTTTATGTTTTCTTATATGCCACTAACCTTAGAGTTCTAACTAATTATTGAAGTGTGCGCAACTAGTTTATGCAGTAGCCCAATGTACTTTGAACTACAAATGGCAACAAATTAATATTTTTTTTATCTCATGTGAAAATTAAAAGTTTAAATTATTTTTATAAAATTTTGATTTTTTTATTTTTCTTGTTTTTGTCACTATTAATTGTAAACATAAATAATTTACTATTGTAACAATTACTTTACAATATCAATTTTAATGGCATTATACGAATATAAAACTTCTTTAAGAGTTCTCTTCTCTAATTTCTAAAAGAAGTTTCATAATCGCGCAAACGTACTGCCATTAAAATTGATATTGTAATTGTCATAATAGTAAATAATTTAAATATGCTCACGATTATTATTTTGCGTTAATAATGAAAGTTAAAGTGTCATGTATTTTTGTGTTTGACATATAAAAATAGAGTTTCACGTAACAGAAAACGTAACGTCTTCGATTGGTTATGCAATATTGCATTGCGTAAAAAATCTGTGCTATGGGACATCCTAATATCTAAAAAACCGTGTCAAAAAGTAACGATATTTTCTAACATCGATATATTTCTAATAAATATATCGATATATTATGTATTTCATATTGATACAAAATATCAATACTTCATACTTCTCCATATTCCTATTTTGAAGTATTCTCCCATAATTTCAAAAGGGGATATAATGATGAAAATTATAATTACTTCGAAAATGTGCCATATTATCCAGAATCATAAGCATATACAAAAAAGTTTATTATCCGTTTCAGAGTAAAGATTTCAAATTCGCGAATAAGTCAATTTTATTTTTTTAAGTATTGCGTATAGATAAGATAATTATTGTTATAAGTATTTAAGACATGTTAACTGATCTCGTTATATTGATGTCATAAAGTATGAAATATATAAAACCGTTTTGCCCGAAATTTAAAAACGATCGTTGCCAATTTTTATTTCTTTATAACAATACATACATAACATTCCTTTTATATGAATACTGTATATTTATATTTATCACATATATTTTATTATTTGATTAATAATATTCAATTAAAACTTCTTTTCATGTAGTTATATATCTAATATTAAAAGGATATATATATATATAAAATAAGCTTGTTTATAAATAATATTGCCTAACAAAACTTACGATACAGGATAGATAGGGCTATGAACAATGTCGAAATAAATTAGCCTTCCCATTATAATACATATTTCATAGCGTATTTTGATAATTTATTGCATTTACATCTAAAGATATTTACGATTCGATGAGCGATAAAAAAAAAGACGATAGAAAGATGTCGAAGGATCCACTATCAACGTCAATACACATTATTTTCACGATTCCATTACTTATAAAACGTATGTGTGAAAACAAAGTTTTTAAACACAATTTCTCCAGCTGTAACTCAGATACGACATAACTTTCTCATGAGACATATGTAGTGGTTTAGCATTCTTACGGCAGTATGCACACTGCCTAGAACCTCATCTCAGGATTTACCACCGAAACCTCCCATTAAATTTCCCAATCCACCTGCCGCGCCCTGTTGTAACTGTTTCATTATATTTTGCAATCCTGGCATACCACCTAAAAAAAAATAAAGGTAATGTTTGTAGAAAATGATCAAACCATAAAGTGCAAAATAAATTAAGAAACAATGCAAAGCATTATAATGTAATGACATGGCTCTCGTTTTTAGGATACTATATGATGAAACTTAACTCTAATAAAAAAATATAAAAATTTACGAAAAATTTGCACATAAAAAAATGTTTTTAACTTACATTAAAATAAAATTTCAATTTGTATAAAATTACTCACCCATTTGATGTAATACACGCGGATCCATCATTTTAGCCATTTGATGATTCAGTTTCGCCATTTGTGTAGGATTAACATTTTTTGCCATATCTCCCGCTTTAAACAAACCTTTTATACCTCCCATTTTCTTAACGACTGCTGCGAATTTGGTGTATTGTGTAATTAAATCCTTGACTTCTTTTTCCGTCACACCAGAACCCCTTGCTACTCTTACTATCCTTCCAGGTTGTTTGCTGAATAATTTAGCTCCATCTCTACTGTCCAGCTCTGAAATAAAGACACAATGTTGAAACAGAAATTATCATAAGAAACAGAAAGCACTTT
>JANQDE010000248.1:91312-106191 GCA_037157785.1 Cephalotes varians | reverse complement strand
AGGTTTACTTGTCAGACACTCCTAATCAGGCTCTCGTAAGACGCGCGCGCTACATTCGCGAAGAACGTGCGTTAGATCTCATAGGGCATCTTCATTGCGACGTTTTCAATCAGGATAAATTCTTAATTAACGGTGTGGAAGTTAGAATGAAGCTCGTACGCTCAAAAGATTCGTTTTGCCTTATGGAGACTAAATCGACTTCGAAAATACGCATTCTAGACGCCAGCTTGATCGTAAGAAAGGCAAAAATAAGTCCGGGTGTATTACTCGCACATGCGCGAATGTTGAGTAAAACTACCGCCAAATATCCTCTCACGAGAGTCGAGGTTAAAACGTTTACGATACACGCCGGTCTCGTGGGTGAATCGTTAGATAATATGATACTCGGACAACTGCCGAACAGGGTTTCCAGATTTGAGACCGGGAGTCATCGGGAGTCGAGTAGAGGGGAGCACACACACAGTGAGCGTGCACGTCCGTAAGCACTCCGAGCTTCGACTAGCGTCGGATAGTAGACGAGTGCTGCCAATGTAATGCCGACTCTCTCGCTCTTGCACTGCGTTCTCGCTGCATTCTCGTTCTCACAGTGCGAGAGCGAGAAAGTCGGCATTACATTGATAGCATTCGTCTACTATCCGACGCTAGTCGAAGCTTGGAGTGCTCACGGACGTGCACGCTTACTGTGTGTGTGCTCCCCTCTACTCGACTCCCAATGACTCCCGGTCTCAAATCTGGAAACCCTGCTGCCGAAACGAATAATAGTCGGCTTTGTCGATAAGACAGCGTTTAACGGTGATAGAAAATTAAACCCGTTTAATTTCAAAAACTACGGTATAAATTTCTTTTCGCTGTATGCCGACGACATGCAAATTCCTAGTAGACCGCTACAATCGAACTTCTCGAGAGACGAGCCGCTCTACGTCGAGGCCTATCACACTCTTTTTTTCGGGAACCGGTATTCACTTTTTGAACGAGGATAATTCTATAAGTAGAGACAATTACGCCAGAGGATTCTCCCTTTTCGCTTTTGATCTTACTTCTGATCTATCCGCTAATTGCGCCGGACATTGGAATCTCGTGAAACACGGCAGTTTACGATTAGAAGTGAGATTCGAAAAACTTCTTATCACGACCGTTAATTGCATTGTTTATGCCGAGTTCGATAATGTTCTGGAAATCGACTCCTCTCGTCAAGTCATTGTCGACTTTTCCGGTTAGATTTTATATCAAAGTTACATAATATTCCGCTTCGGAGCACGTAAATTTTTCCCCTTCCCCTCGCTTTATGTACGAACTCGACGATATTTTCCTAAATTCATTGTAAGAAGATTCAGTTTTGGCCGAGACACGGACGACATCACTTCGCTTGAAAAGATTAAGAGCGTGACAAAGTTTTGGATATAGTCATGGATATAGTCATCGAAATACAAGGTTTCCGGAATATGGATAAGAAGTTTATTCTGAAAGAAGTTGCCGTAGTTGCGATTAACGCGACAATTATCGGACACTGGCTTATGATGCCACCTTGTCCATTTAGCGATTTACCCGAGAGAATTAAACGAGAAAACAACTGGCTTTCACGGAATTATCACGATATTGAGTGGTTCGATGGGGAAGCCAACCTCAAATATTTCGCGCTACAACTACGTGAAATTACACGGCAAGCACGTTACATATATACCAGAGGGCAAGAAAAAGCTCGTTATTTAAGCGAACTACTCTCCAGAAATATATATAATCTAGAAGGAATTTCCCCGTCATTCAATGAATTGGCTGATGGCGAAGAGGGCGGACAATGCTGTACTCATCACGGATTTCGAGCTAAAATTTCTCTGCGCGTTATGCAATGCTTACAAATTAAAACACTGGCTCGTGCAAAATAGCGGCAACTCGAGCTACGAATCGAGTGTTCTCGATGAAAATTGGAGCGGCGATGAGAGCGAAACGGAATCGGACAGCGGAATTTTCACAATAACAAGTCAAAATTTTGATATAACCCACAATATCGAAGCATGGAGAAATAACGCGATACCGGAAGAAAAAGAAAAAGAAGAAAAGAGTCAGAGCGTACAAGCAAAAAGCGATTGCTCGTTAACAGACAAAGAGAAAGAGAAAGAAGAAAAACATTTTTTCAAAATCGCCCCGTCGGATGAAGTCAGAGGCGACATTACGCTAACGTCAGTTATTTCCGATAATACCGCTATTCAACCTCAGATTTACGGGAACACTAACGGAACCTCGGCAGTGAAAGCGGTACATACAGAATTTAAACAAACATTACCCCTCATTCAATCGCCGCCGACAAATGAATTCTCTGGAAATCTTAGAAGCATTACGTCATCTCCGTTAATCAAATATGCGGGCGTCTATCTTGCCGACAGACTGCCGAGGGTGTGGACGAGGTCGACCGCCATTATCGCTAACACGGACGATCACAATCGACCTGGCCAACATTGGGTCGCTTTCTACATCGACGAACACGGAGCAGGAACGTATTTCGATAGCTACGGATTACCGCCCTTGGACTCCAGATTCCTCTTACGTCTTCGACGGAACTCTACCACGCATCGTTGGAACACTACTCAACTGCAAGGAATGCTTTCTCAAACTTGCGGACAATACTGTTGTGTATTTTTATATTTTATGTGTAACGGTTATAATCTTAACCAGTTTCTTAATTTGTTTGACAATAATTATGAGCGCAACGACCATCTGATTGTAAAATTATTTCGTAAAATTTTCCTTTCCAGTAAAAACGAATATGTAAAATCTCACATTGTATGTTGTCACGTTCAAGCGTGTATTTTTAAAAGCAAGACATGAAAGAAATTTCATTTGAAAAGCCTATTTTTATGTAATTTTATCAAAAAACATTTTTTGTATCTGTAACTCTCGTCTATTTCTTATTACCCTTCCTCGATTCCCCCACCATTTCCGGTTTAGCTATTGCGCATTTATTCTTTAAAATAAAGAACTTATTATACCAAATTTTGTTTTTATTCTCGAACAATCGCTATTATAAATAATATGTCTTCTAAAACAGCCGAATAAGCACGTGAAAAGGTACAGTCACGTGTCGAGACAGGCACGATGTTTTCTTATACCCTTCCCAGCGAAATACCACTCTCGGGCCTGTCACCGGTCCCTTACCTGCCATTTTTACCATCCCCATGTTGCTACCCCTCCCGATCAATTACCCCACCGACAGCTACGGGGCAATCAATCAGTGCCCTGGCAGCTACGGGGCAGCCAATCAGAACGCCCGGCAGCTACGGGGCAGCCAATCAGAACGCCTGGCAACTACGGGGCAGTCAATCAGAACGCGCCATTTAACGACCTACTTACCCCCTCCACCAATCAGAGCGCTCCATTTCTCCCGACTAGGCCACGCCTTTGGCGCCAGTGGCCGCGTGGAGGGGGTTTGTTTTGACGCCCCATAGTTGCCCATATACTACTCACTCATTTGATTGTTCCCAAAACTCGAATTAATCAAATATTGGAAGAAGCGCATGATTTCCTTTCTGGAGGACATTTTGGAATTAATAAAACTTTGGAGAAGATTCGGAAAAGATCCTATTAGGCATCCTGTAAGCAAGAGCGTAGGTCTGCCTCGCAAAGAGAGGGCAACAGGAAAAAAGTCTTCTTTATAAATTTATAATGTTGGAACTCCATTCGAGAGGATTCAAATAGATGTTCTCGGACTTCCATTAACCGTTAATTCCTGACGAAGTGTCGCTATCATTTCTGCAAGCGTTGCGTTTGCGAGTGAGAGTACGCGGAGTGAGTGTGTCACGAAAGAACGGGAATTCTCCTGCTCTGGGCGCAACAATATGTTCATTTTTTTATGTTTTTCTTAATATTATAATCAACAGTATAATCATTAATATTAACAGTATAGTCATTAATATCATTAATTATAAAGCGAATATAATATTGGCACTTTGGAAGGACAGATAATATAATCTTAACAAGTATAATAGCCAGCTACCTACTGACACATGTTTTTGACACCTGCTTCTTGTTCGCCTGCTTTTGCTCGAATATTCTAGAGGACATAATTGTTACACTATTATTCTAATACTAGATATTATATTGGATATTATTCTAATTTATCAGATATCATTTTTATTGGATATTATTCTAAAAATTTATTTGAATTTATCTGAGATTAATGTAAATAAAATAAATAAAATAAATAAATTAAAAAAAATATGTATATATATATCAAGTAAATTTTTGGAATAATAAGAATCATACAAATAAAATGTTAAACAATATATCCAATGTATTATTTAATTACTTCTAACACAATTAATATATACAAGTTTAAAAAATGTATTTTCAGAAAGATTAATTTTATGTAGTTTATTAATATATGTTGATTAACATATGTTAATTAATATATATTGATTAATATATGTATTTTCACAGAAAAATTAATTTCATAATATTTGATTTATTGATTAATACGTATGAATATTATTTTATTATATACATTATTTAAATAAATTCTAAATATTTAAGAAATTAAGATTCTTAAAGATTTATTACCTAAACATACAAAGACTTTATAATCTAAATATAGATAAAATAATTTAATATGAAAAACTGCCAGTAATATTTTCATCTGATTGTCAGTATTAGGAACAACAAAATTTTGAGATTGCCAATATTAGGTGCAACCGAGCTTGGCCATTATTTTATTAATTAAAAAAAACAATTAATTTTACTTAAACATTTTTATTTTATTCTTAAAAATTATAATTGAAATAATCAGAAAAAAATTGTTATTATATAAATCATTTATTATTTATTCTAATAAATATACTAAATCAAATGTGACTAAACGCTTAACTATGCCAGGAAAGGCTCATCTACATAAGACGCAGCACGCAGGTCGCAAGTCGTAATGCAGATGGGACAGCCAATCAGAAGCGTCAATAATAACTATTGCTGTTTCTGATTGGCTGTCATGTCTGCGTTGCGACTTGCGATCCGCGTGCTGTGTCTTATGTATATAGATGGGCCTTAATATGATCTTTCACCTTATGTGTATCCTCGACATATCCGAGACATGTTTGTACGAATTTCACGACCAGAGCTGCCAATTTCGGGTCGCGGTACATCACCACGCGTGTAAAGGTGATGACGCGCACACAGGGAAGGATTCGTGTACGTGTGCGCAGTGATGGTATACGGGCTGCTTTTTTTCGCGCATGCGCGTCAATAAAACTACTGAGCCAACGACGAGCCATAGATGGATGTTATGGACGCGAAAGTCTTGACGGACTCACCGGACAGGTTGTACAAGAAATCAACATCAATGAATATAATTTCATGCAGCGAAGAAAAGCCTGCGTTTTACCCCCACTTTATCAATTTTCGCCAAAATGGCTGTATCAGCAAAGTCACGTTCAAAGTTCGATATTATTCAACTAACAGCGAAGTAACGCTAGAAAAGCCGGTGAAAAGAAATTATACTGTAGAATATTCACGAATTATATACACGAATAATAAATTTTAAAACTGTGGCTGATGAAACATTTTTGGCAGCGCCAGAAAGTACAAACGAGATATATATATTAGCATTTATTATATATTGCATTATATAGTAGCATACTTATAGATTAGGTTAGGTTGTTCTTTATTTTCATTATTTATTATGTTATATTGAAAAATAAAATGACAATTTAAGAATTTATGTTTTTAATCATTTAAATTATACTAGCTATATGCTAGTATAATTTAACTAACTAGCTTAGCTCATCAGCCTTTTTGATTTTTCCTAATGTTATATTAATTTGTATTTCTCACTGTAGGAAACTCTGCCATTGTCGTATACATGTGCTGTATGCGAAATGATTTGCTGCAAAGATGACTACACTATCACCCTTGCTTGGAGGGATATACTCACATTCAGGTAGACGAAAATTTTTATTTATATCCATAGTCCGGTGAATATTACTGACATTTTTCACATTGTAAATAGCATTAATTGATGCTGTAATTTACAGATGACGGACAAATTGTCAGAAAAAGTTTAGTAAATGGTGAGGCAATTGTGATGAAGACCCAGGTCTCAAACCTGGGAGGAGAGACTGATGCATCTAATTGGCGAAATAAAAAAATCATGGAGAAGGAACATTTAATTGCAGAAATTTATAAACGTCCACCGCTATGGAATTCTAAGCTTCCTTTTTCCGAATAAAATCTTCAAATAAAAAGAAAACTGTGGGAAAAAATATCAGCATCAATGAATGGTAAGATATACTTGGGTGCTTTCCATTTAGTGAAACAAGTCGACACAAGTATCATTGGTTTTTGCTCTTGTTCTTCATGATCTAAACGAATCATATTAAAGAATCTTACAACAGTTGCAAAGCAGCTTTTTCTGCTGAACGCAGCCATTTTGTCTTTGTTACTCACTGAATGCCAAGAAAGATAGAACGATGTTTGTGTCGACTTGTATCACTAAATGGAAAGCACCCATTCAATATTCTTAATTTAACTGAAATATAAAATTCACCTATATGTCATTCAATATATTTTTATTTTTTCAAGGTACAATGAGCATTCAAGATATTTACAAAAAGTAGAAATCGTTATGCGATTCTTTCAGAATCCAGTATAAATATAAGTAACGTCAACCGAGTGGCTCAGCGGGAACATCGCAAAAGTAATTTTGTTCATTATGAACAAATGCAATTTCTTTGTGATATGCAGCTTGAAAACGAGTGTATATACAGGGTATCCCATTTTAAGTGGGCACCGAATAACTTCGAAAGAAGTGATTTTCAAAGATAATGACCCAGACAAAAGTTATTGCACTCAGAGGGGGACATCCAATGGTGACCTTGAAATTGTCCTAAATGACCTTCCTCAAGTTAGGTCAAGGTTATTCCAAGGTCAAAGTATTTTTTTAAATGGAATGACCTAATTTTGATAACGGGAATCGTTAGAGCGGAAAATTTTACGTTAAAAACATAGTTTCATATGTCCTGATCGGTCGACTTAATGTAGATGAAGAAAGGTAATATCCCATTTTAAACTACCAGTCCAAAGAAACTTGGATCGTAATCAGTAAAATCAAAATCAGAAAAAAATGCAATCAGTAAAAGCAAGATCAGAAGAAGATACAACCAATAAAGGTAAAATAAAAAAACGATCCAATGAAGATAAGACCAGAAGAAGACGATCCAACCAGTGAAGGCAAGATCAAAAGACGATCCAGCCAGTGAAGGCAAGATAGGACTATGTTCCAATCGGTAAAGTTAAGACACACACCTTATGGTATTAAATGTTCGAAGGCACGTTCATTTTGTTGGATGCAACGCGAGACGACGGCGGAATGCTCGTCTGACATTGCGGAGTACAGCTGGAGTAATACTCCTGCACGCTTCTCGAATGTGGTTTTTCATGTCTTCTCTGGTTGTTGGTTCTTCTGCATAGATGTCTTTGACATAACCCTTGCATAGACAATGTTTTTGACATAACAAGAAAAAATTTAAGAGAGTTAAATCAGGCGATCTAGGAGGAAAATCATGGATTTCGCTGCCTATACCAATCCATCGATTCGGGAATCTCCTGCTTAAATAAGTTTTGACAATTCGAGCTCTATGTGCAGGTGCTCCGTCCAATTGAAACCATATTATGCGGAGTACTTGATTGCCAATCGGTCTCAACAAGTCGGACTCAATAAGTCATTTTGAAGGAAGTGTAAATAGTTTGCTGCGTTGAGATTCTCTTCAAAGAAATACAGACCAATAAT
Source organism: Cephalotes varians (assembly GCA_037157785.1). Classification (NCBI taxonomy): domain Eukaryota; kingdom Metazoa; phylum Arthropoda; class Insecta; order Hymenoptera; family Formicidae; genus Cephalotes; species Cephalotes varians. Next base: position 98,423 of record JANQDE010000248.1, on the reverse strand, counting down.
ATGATTTCCTACAATTCCAACCCACGCGTTTATTGATCACTGTGTAGTGCCATCGGAGCGGCCACGGGGTTAGGATTAGTGGGCCGAAGAGAAAACCTCGCCTCGATTTTTACTTTCTTATATAGCCTTTTATTAATAAACATCTTTTTACATTTTGCACTCGCGTAACTTATTTTATGGAACCGCACCTCACGGCTCGTCAAATGGGAATCGCGCGCAGTTCCGTCGCGCGTCTCTTTAAGAGCGCGTTTTGGCACCTTGTTACCAGGTCGGTTTTGCCGATCAGCACCGACCTGGTTAGCAAAGTCGCAATCGCTTCCGGAAAAGAGGTGACTGCGACTTTCAAGCGGGTGTCGTCTTATCGCGGTAGCTCGTGCCATCGAGCGACCGCGATAAGCAAAAATTTGATCGCTGTATGGCGCGTTTCCGGGCCGACTCCTTCGTCATGAGGAATACTCATGACAACTGTCTTTGGAATTCTTGGTTTCTTTGCCAGTGAGGATTTACATCTGAATAGTAGTGACAGTTATGTCGATTAATCTGCCCTCTATTATTAAAGTAGCTTCATCCAAAGAAAGCAAGTTTTTCACAAAGGCAGTGTTTCTTTGGATTTGACCTCAAGCCCAATTACGAAATCGCACTCAGCGTTGAAAGTCTTCCCTTCCTAGTTGCTGAGTTAAGTTAATGTGATAGGGATGAATCTTAAAAGTCCTCAAAATTCTATTGGCTTTCGATCTTGGTATACCATGTCTTTCAATAACCTTAGTAGATATTTGAGGATTTAACATAACGCTAGCAATAGTAGCTACTGCCACTTCATTCGGACCCATTTTCGTTCGTCTGCGTTTGAGTGTGCTTCGGTGTTCAACATGGTCAGAAAGTGTCTTCATGACTTTTCTGTTATGATGGCGTCTGTTTGGGAATCTTACCGAATAAAGCCATGCTGCAGCGGAATAATTATTGCCTACCTCACTTATAATGCGAATCATACCAACTATCTCATTTGGTGGATAATCGCCCATTTTCAATAAGAAAATTTCTTCAAACACCAAACAATGATAAATAATAAACCTTACAACAAAACTTCTTTAATTCTTTATGTCCATGCGATGTGCATTTACTTTAGCGTGTAACGGTATTACCTTTCGCTCGCGAAAGCGGGAGCCGGAAGAGCTCGTCGGGAAGCCAGGTAGAGTGAATAAACGAGTGAATAAACTCGGATAGAGTGAATAAACGAGTTTATTATGATTAACGTTCAGTATATTATAGTAGAAACTGGATTACATTCATGTCCGAGATGCGAGTCGAAATTTAGTGTGTGTGTCACGTTAGATATCGGTGTAACAGGTCACGGATTGATCTTTAGACAGCGTTAAGTCGGTTTGTCGGTTTAATCGGTTAATTGCGCTGCACATGAGATGCATATGGTTATGCGAGCGCGATCGGCGGACAAAACATTAGCAAGGATGTATTTACAAAATATATTTACACAGTTATTTACAAAGTTATTTACAGTGTYGGCGCGGGTATTATACGTTGACGGCTTGCGACGTTCCACGTGCGTGATGTTATGACAACGCCGTGAATCCGTCGTTTCGCGGAAATACAGAGCGAGTGAGAGACCGGGAATCTCTATGTCTCACAGCGATGCGTTGGAGCGACCCGGGAATATCCGTGCTCGAATGTAAGACGGAGAGAGACCGGGAATCTCCGAGTCTCGGAAACGGTAATTTGAGGTGAGCCGGGAATGTCCGTGCTCTAAGAGGTTTGGAAGGATTTGAGGAACTCGTGTTCGTAGCCGGGAATGCCCGTGTTCGTGCGACGAGCAGGTCTGGTCCAGATCTGTTTCTCGCGAGCCGTTTTATACCCGCTGGTACGGCCGAGTTTGGTGACGCGGGGCGCACGCGGTGGGGGTGCGCGCGGTGCGGGCGCGCACGGTGAGGGCGCGCGTGGTGCGGGCGCGGATTCCCGCGCTTAGTTTTGTTTATCATGTTGTCGTTATTAGCGGTCTTTGGACGATACCCAGGGGTATCGTTACAAGCGAAACAATTTAATAATCAACTGATCCTATTCAAACTGTACAGTGTATCACTACGGATACTATGTATGATCTCTTGTTGCGTATGTTCAACAAATGAAAAGCAATACGTAATAACAGATAATACGTAATAACAGGTAATACGTAATAACAGGTAATACGTTTGTGAAACAAATTAAAATCAAATAATAGGTAATTTATGACAATTTTAAGATCACCATTGGATATCCCCTTTTGAGTATAACAACTTTTGTATGGTACATTTTGTTTGAAACTCACTTTATCCCATGTTATTTTTGGACTGATAGATTAAAATGGGATATGATCTTTCTTCACCTACATTAGGTCGACCGATCAAGACATGAGTTCATGTTTTTAACGTAAAATTTTCCGCTCTATCGATTCCCGTTATCAAAATTATAGGTCATTCCATTCAAAAAAATACCTTGGAATAATCTTGAGGAAGGTAATTTAAGACAATTTCAAGGTCACTATTGAATGTCCCCCGTCTGAGTGCAACAACTTTTGTCTCGATCATTTTCTTTGAAAATCACTTCCTTCGAAGTTATTCGGGGTGCCTACTTAAAATGAGACACCCTGTGTACGAGTTTACGAGCATAGTAACATATCTTACAGCAATACATTTTTGTTTACATTTATTATATTCATGTAAATTCGAAGCAAAATTTTACGTTACAGAACTATAACAAATATTCCAGCGTTTGAGGATCGCGAAGAATGTGATCAATCTAATGATGGCGACAATATTTATAGCATTAATAGTTATAGTAGCAGTGTAGTAGATCGTGGATCGCGTGAGTTATAATCTAATTTGTTATCTTCTTATAAAAAGTATTCGGAAATAAAAAATAAAAAATAATTAATTTTTGTAAAATTAAGGCTCCTGAGTAGTCACCGCAGCCATATTGGAATTGTGACGTCATAAGCGAGAAATGACACGTAAAGATTTATTGCGTGCCATTTCTAAATAAATATAATTTGGATGAAAAGAACTAACAAGATCGCTTTAGAACACTTCTAAAAATGAGTAAAAATTATTCTTTTTCACTCTGACAGTCAGTAAATGGTCGTAAAAGGAAGTGAAGTGAGGGCTATTCAAGCAGGAAAACACACGATTTGAAAACTGTTTGAAAGGAGTGAAAAACATGCTTTTACGTATAAAATTTGAAGATAATTGTACCTTCCACTCATTTTTACGACTTTGATGAATACGAGACAAGTCACATTTTCACAATTAAACGCATAATTACGAAATGGTACGGAACAAAAAATTTCGTCGCCAAAACATCATTTTTCACGCCTATTAGTTCAGTCTTTTATCGTGGCGAGGCGCTATAATAGAATCCCTGCTGATCACTTCCATGCTGCCGATATATCGCTTATATGTCGATAAAGTCGATATTTTACCGTGCAATATACATCGTAGCGTAATATTAAAATTGGATTTTACTGTTATTTGTTAATACTGTGAATTACATGAATTCATAACACCATACAAACTTATATGTATAATCATACATAGCATATAAATAATAAAATAAATTTATAATGTTACATGCAAAACCCACGTACGCACGTTGTTCCATAAAATTTTCCATTCTTAATTTATAAGAATGGACACATAAATAAAATATAATATAAGAATAAGAAAATTTTATAGAACGATGTGCGTACGTGTGTTTTGCATGGAACATTATCAATTTATTTTATTATTATATATTCATTGTTTATTTAAAAAACCAGCTATATTAAAAAATTATATATATATATATATGTACACACACATATATAATTATATACAAGATATGTTTCTCCATATATGTTTTTCTTCTCACAAATAATTTTTGTTCGTATATACAGGCTAAATAAAAATAAGAAAAAATAAAAAATAATTAGAGAATTATGATAAGCATTGTTCTGTTTTTTTAATGAAAAGTAAAGTTTGAAATAATAAGAATAAATTGCTCATATATAATTATATATAAAGATAGCAATCGTACAGAAAAGTTATATATATGATTATATATGAACAATTTATTTTTTCAAATTTTACTTTTTATCAAAAAACAATGCTAAAATTATTTATTATTTATATTTTATATTTATTTTTTCTTATCCTTATTTAGCTTGTATATGAACAGAAATTATTCTTGTAAGAAATTGTGAGAAAGAAAACATATATGAGCATTTTGTATATAATTATATATATTTATATCAAACAACTAATAAAAAGTCAAATTTGATGACGACTATGTCCAATCATATTTCTGAACACCGCCTCAAGATTGTGTACTTCATTCGGCTTGTGAGGCGCTTTATAACTGTTACAAAGTTAAAATGGAAACGATTGTTGTATCATTGCATTGTCGATAAAATATGTGTAATAATAGCGCATAAAAATATTATAGAGGATCACTCTGTCATGGAGAACTATTTTGAAGAAAATTATAAAAAATGAGGGAAGATTAGTTTGGCTTGACAAAGTAAATGATATTGAAATTGTGCGCAGCGATTGTTAATCATGTGGTTCAGAAGAGGAAGAAAAACAAGGGAAAAAGAATAGGAGAGTAGAAGTAAGTAAGAGTAGGAGTAGATTCCACAAATTGTATCGAAAACTAAAATAAATCAGGAAAATGATGTTTTCTCGAATGATGTTTAAAAATATAAAATAAAATTTTCTATTTTAAAATCCCGAAGATTTATTGTTTACACCTATATTTAAAAAAAATTAAGGAAAGATAATACTTAATGAAAATTATTTTTATTATTACGCTCATTTATATAATCATAAATTTTTTTTTTAACATTTTTTTCATACTTATCAATAAGTAACATAATAAATCAATAATATCATATATTAATATTAAAAATATTAATAGTCATTTAAACCATTAAAATAAGTATAATTAAAATATAATAAGAAGTCATTAAAAACGGTAATAAGTCTCAATAATAATAAATAATATTAATAAGAGATATAAAATATAGGCCTGCCGTATGGCTTCGTTCCATACTCTCCTCCTTGTCCTCTCCATCCTGCTCCCCTCCATCCTGCTCCTCTCCATCCTGTTCCTCTTCATCCTGCTCCTCTCCATCCTGCTCCTCTTCATCCTGCTCCTCTCTATCCTACTCTTCTTATCCTACTCCTCTCCATCCTCCTCTCCATCCATCTTCTCTCCATCCTCCTACATTTCTTCCTGCTTTTGATGAATAATATCTATAATAAGCGCAACAAGTGAAACAAATCATTATTTTACAAGATAAACATAATGTCGGATCTTTATAATTATCACTCACAAATTGAACTTATTCAACATAACAATAACAATTGAACTTACCTGTTTCTGTTTTTAAAATTTTTCCCTCCTCTTTTGTTCTTTTTTTCTTGTTTTTCTATCTTCGTTTCTTGTTCGTCCTCTTCACTTTCTTCACTGATGCTCATATTCTCATCTTCATTTTTTGATCTATAACATTAAATCCATGCCATCTTATGTTATACCATTATAGTATACCATTAATAATACACAGATAACATTTATCAATTATATACGTACATTTCATTGTCAATTGTACGCAGGCAATTTATAAGCATATCATACCAAAACAAAAGAATACGAACGTTTTTTTTCTCGCGCCTCTTTCTTCCTCTTTCTTTTCTCTTTTTTCACTTGTTTTGTCTTTTTTTAGAGAACGATTTTGTAAATCTTTCTCTATATCCCTGTTCCTATTTTCCTTCTTTCTTCTCTCTCTACTTCTCCTTCTCTCTTCACTTGTTCTTCTCTCTTTACTTCTCCTGCTCTCTCTACTTCTCCTGCTCTCTCTATTCTACCGCTCTCTCTACTAATTCTACTTATCCTCTCTTCATTTGTTCTCCTCTCTCTACCTGTCTTCCTCTCTTCTTTCTTTTTTTCTTCCATTATTTTCTGCTTTGTACAAAGTAACACAATATATATAATTATATTAACAATAAGAAATAAAGTAAAGTATATGGCTCTTAGAATAAATCGAAAAGAAATCTGGTAAATGCCTGTAGAGCCACCGCTGATGTCCGTGCGTGGATGTGAGGGATGAAATGAATATCCTCTCTTAGTATGATAAAATCGTATATTTCCTCAAACGTTTCGACTCTGGTTTTGARTCCTCYTCAGTGACAAAATGGATAGTGATTCTATTGGTYTCTCCTCTAGATTGGTAAGTCTAGTCCTCTTAATGCTAGTAATGAAATGTATGGATATGATGGAAATTTAATAGAAGTTAAATTTGAGATTAAAATTAARTTAAATAAATAAATAAATAAATATATGATAAATAGTAAAAAAAYRRTARATAGTGGATAAATAATAAATAATGGAAAATAAATTAAACTAATAAATAGTAGATAAACGAATGAAAGTCAAGTTGAAATAAAAGGAATGTAATAGTTAGAATAATAAATTAGTTAAAACAGTCAATGTCAATGTTAAAAATGTAACTTATAAGAAATAGGAGAGAGGCCATATGTACAAAGTTCAAATGACAGTCAGTAAATGCGAAATGAGATAAAATTCGTATATACAGGGTGTCCGAAAGCGAAGTATAAAAATGCTAAGCACTAGGTAGAAGGGATTGAAATAAACGAAAAAGTCTTATACCATTTCGCGAAATTCGCAAGAATAGCCGAGATATTAATTACTTTAATTGAACGAATAGTTGCGCGCCGAGAGGAGCGCTGAGCCGTCCGAACTATAGCACGGCCCACTGCTATGAAGTATTGGCTGCCGCCTGCCGGCGCGCGGGGGGGGGGAGGACAGCGTGCCGCTGCTCGCATCGCCGCAGCCACGTTTTGCCCCACCGCGCCTATACTTGCGTCGCGATGGTCGGTGATTAAATATTATTATTTCACACTATGAAAAATTGATTCAARCTRAAACTATAATAAATTTAAAMTGATGTAACCAATTGCCTTCTATCGCAAATCATCGCATTACCGTATTGAATCACAAAGAAATGACGTGCTAACGTTTTCTATTATGCGAGTATGCAACCGTAGGAATATAATAGAACACCTATGAG
>JANQDE010000248.1:37274-48420 GCA_037157785.1 Cephalotes varians | reverse complement strand
TCTGTCAAATATCTCGCCTTGATTCAGTTACCGCCTATTTAATAAGATAGGGATTACCGTTTTGAGGGARATTCAGGTACCGAATACCTTCATGACCGAATACCGTTTGGAACTAAAGAGAGTGCTACCTTCATCGAGCCTCGGTAAGACTTAAAGGAATACCGTTAAGTAAGTTTAAATTGGGCGTGCCCCCTCGGGATACGGCGTCCCGGGGAATAGCAACACGTCGCAATATTATAATTATTATTTAATTCGTCTTCTTTTTCATTATATTTTTTACGTTTTACGCACGTATTTGTGCATGTAACGGTTTTATATTCCGTTTTTCTCTTTTATTTTACGTCAACCCAACTATTGGTAAAATACCAAGATGAAATGCTTTATCCAAAAACTATTTGAGTAAGACCCGATTGTACTAATGTTATTTTAGCTTTAAGTGAGACTTAAACATGTGTCTGTCTTTATTTATTTAGAAAGAAAAATATAGACATGTTTAAGTCTCGCCTAAAGTCAAAATAACGTTGATGCAATCGAGCCTAAATGGTAATATTTACTTATCATGCGATATTTTATAAGACTATGTAGAATAGCACGGAACAGAACCGTTTATCACTTACCGTACGGTAAGTACGATGGATAAAGTTCTAATTTCTACCGCCGATACGGTGTCGTCACCGTCAACGCAGAGTTCTTGGCAAAGGCGTCAGGAATGTATTGATTATTATTAATTTTTTAGGAATTTTAAATTTTCATTATCTTTATTTGTGATTTACAAATATTTTATATAATTTAAATGAACATGAAATACGTGATTTTAATATTGTTGAGCAGAGCAAGTGTCGTCGTATGAATGACTTTGAGAAATCTTTTGATCAAATTGATCGTGCCATCGGTAAACCAATTATGTTTAACATAGTGTCACTTATTTCTCCGCAAACTGATAAAGCAGCTGCAATTGCCAATTTTATTGCTATCCAACTCCGAAAAATACAACCACAATTTCTGGATGAAACAATACAATTATTGAAAATTATAAATATCGCAAAGCAACAACAACCATAACAATCACTTTATGATATATTTTTGATAATATAATATAATATATAAAAACTTATAATAATATAATGTAATGTATTTTTATAATATTTTTATAATATAATATTTTTTTATAATATAATATATTTTTACATGAAAATAATTGACTTTTTTATTTCTATTTTATTTATTTCTATTATTTTGCCACGGTATCACTACTTCATTATTAAAATAATGGCAAAATTCATTTCTAATTTCTAAGCATTGTTTAGCACTCATGTTCGATCCACAGGAAGAAATATCTTTAAATGAACATTCGTCTTCCATGATGATTCGTCAAGATCCTGGTTTGAAGCTATTTGGATAACATGAATCATCGACATCGACTAAAGTTGGCGGTACAAATATGTTCTTATCTTGTCGGCGAAGCCAATTATGGAGACAAATGGTTGCTTGAACCATTACTTTTGCGTTCTCAGCACTAGCGATAATTGATTTTCTATAATTTCTCCATTGACTGGTTAATATACCGAACGTGTTTTCTGTTACTCGTCTCGCACGACTTAAACGGTAATTGTACACGTCTTGTTCTGACGTAAGTCTACTTTTATCAGGATAAGGACATAATAAATATGGTTTTAAAGAAAAAGCTTCATCTCCTACAAGACAATAGGCTAGAGTAGGTTCTCCTTCTTTAATCACTGCTGGTTGTGGTATATCCATTCGGCCTTCATCAATTTTCAGATAGCGTTGTCTTTAAAAATGCTATCATCGCTTTGCCGTCCGTATGTCCCAATATCCACAAAACGAATCACATAATTTGCATCACAGATAGCCATAAGGATTATGCTATGACTGTGTTTATAATTAAAAAAATATTGATCCAGCATTACTAAAAATGAGAATTATTATATTAAATTGTACTGTTTTTAAAATTATTTGTATTCTGACATATTTGATATTGAATTTACGTACTTGAATAATGACGTGCTTGCCATCAATGGCCCCAATGCAATGAACAAAATTCTATGAATTTTCATAATCATTTGCGATAATTAGTCTGTCTCTTTCTTTAAGTCGATCAGGAAAAACCAAAGGATACAAACTATCCCAAATTGTTTGACATGTTTCACGAATGATAATACTCACTGTTGTCATTCCTACAAGACATTGATATCATGTCACCGGAAGCGAGATATCTACAATAGTCCATATATAATATAACAATATTAATGCATTAAGCAAAAATGTATGTTATTATGTAAATACACTGAAAAAATGCTAAGTTTTAAAAAATTAAATTTGGATTAAATTAAACAAACCTCAATGTTAGTGCCAATCATTCAGGTAGTGTAATGGTTATCGAACGATGTCTTGCTTTTACAATTTTAGTCTAATCATGCCCAATAATTTTTCCAACTGAGTTGCAGTCATCCAAAAATAATTGTGAAATCTTATATCTTCCAATATCAACTTTGGGACTGATGCGAAAAAAACCTGTGTTCACAATGATTTTCGAAAAGGAGTACAACCCAATATTTTTTCTTTTTGTATGATTTCTTCTTTTTTAATAAATGCATCATGATAAGTATAGCGATTATGCGTCACCTCCTAATCTTTACCGCAACTATAGTTACTATTATACGCCTATATTGTTCCACGTACTCAATGTACTGATTATTATAATTCATTTTTAAATAATTGTAAGCTCAAAATGATATTTTTTAGTTTTTTTTTAAATTGATAACTGATAATTTTTCAACTACAGTACACTTGACGCTACAAAAGTCTTCACTTCACTTCAACGCTAATCAATGATGCTTTGCACTGAAGTGGAAATGAGAGTAAAACGCTGGCTTTTCTTCGCTCCATAAAAAGAAAGGAGGCGATAGCGTTAGCTTTTTAATGCTGTTTTGTATTAAGTGGGAGTGGAGTAAAAAGCTGGCTTTTCTTCGCTGCATGAAATTGCATCTTAAGAGATAAGTACAAATTCAATTAATATTTATATAATGGATCCTAATCTTGCAAAAGGAGTTATTAAAAAAACGTAAAATTATTAATTAAAATTATTAATTGAAATTATTAATTTTCAACTTTCGTGGGTAGATGAAATTAATAATTTTTAAGAATGATTAGCTCCTTATCCTGTAGAAAATAAAGCGCTGTGCAATGCATGCAACACATCAGATGTTGCAAAACAGATTTAGTAAGGCATTCACAAACAGTCAAACATATTAAAAAAGTAAATTCTAACATAAATTGTAACGCCACCGATAATATTAAAAATACATTATCACATAAAAATAAAGTTAAACGCGTGGAAATTAAATTAGCAGCTTTTTTTGCAGAGCATAATGTAGTGCCGCCGGAGCGGACACGGGGTTGAGATTGGTGGGCCGAAGAGAATCAACCAATTAATAATCTTTCAAAGAATAATCTTCACTTTATTTTATTAATTCAATAAAACACTTTTACACTTGCGTAACTTATTTTCACGGAACCGCACCTCACGTGTCGAATCCTCAAACGAGAATCACCCGCTGTTCCGCCGTGCGTGGCATATATAGCGCGTTTCGGCACTTTGTTACCAGGTCAGTTTTACCGATCAGCACCGACCTGGTCAGCAAAGTCGCAGTTACTTCCGGAGAAGAGGTGACTGCGACCTTCAAGCGGGTGTCGTCTTATCGCGGTGGCTCGTGCCGTCCAGCGACCACGATAAGCGAAAATTGATCGCTATATGACACGTTTCCAGGCCGACTCCTTCGTCATGAGAAATACTCATGACAATAATATAACTTTTTGTACCGCGGATCATTTAATATCATTAATGAAAGATATTCGTATTGATTCTGAAATTATGCATGATCTTTTATTGGCTCAAAAAAAGTGCTCTCATATTGTGAAGAATGTTATAATTAAACGGGAAGGAGAAAATTATTGAGAATTTAAAAATTCGTAAAGTTTCTATTTTAGTTGATGAAATTACCGATATAATGGTTCGACGACGGGATTAGCTCCGGGATCGCCGAATCCCGTGAGAGCCCGTCCACAATTATAAGCTGTACAATTAAAGCGATACGCGACGATTTAGGGAGCTTATTACGCGAAACGACGATAGATCACGCGCAACGAAGACGGAGCGATACGCGAAATGAGAACTCTAAACGATGCGCAAAACGAAGACGGAACGATACACGCAACGAAGACTAGATAGAYAGTACGCGCGACGAAGAAGAGACGAWACGCGYTAYGGARACTAGGCGATGCGCGAGAMARAGACGAGACGATACGCGTTACCGAAAGGAATTCGCCCGCAAAAACGGGACTACGCGACTGCACGAGCGAGACGATACACGACGACAAAGACAGCGCGATACGCGATGAAATGGGCAAGACAAAACGCGACAATGGAACGATTTCGACACGTAATTGTAATACTTGAAATAATGGGCGCCAGACGCGAATGATCGCACCACTCTAATATATTTCATTAATTGTAAAATTCGTCCGGCCGCTCCGCGCTTAGTATGTAGCAGAGGGGCATGATTCTTTTAATCTTGGTTGGCAAGGTCTGAGAGAGAGAGAAGGTCAAGCAATAAGCACAACACAGAATTTAGTAAAAGAAATAAAAGACAAAAGTATATTTAGCAAAGACAGAAATGAAAATAATACAAAATATAAGGAAAGAAATAACTGGTCGTAAAGAGAGTCGAATAATTGATTTCCGATAGACGATCGGACTCAGCGCGGTGTTTTCCGCAAATACTAGATTTTGATTTTCGCTACAATTCCGCACGCAAAACGCAAAACCGAAGTATCGGGAGAGACACGACCAGAGGTGCCGTCAAGGGACGGCTGCCGGCGAGCCACGGATTCGCACCACAACGACACGGTAAGCGCCGAGACTCGCGAACAGAACGCGCAGTCCCAACCCGACACGATGCACGTCCCAATTACAATATTCAGCACGCGGTGACTCCAATCCTTAATACGCGATAATTACAACCTTTAATGCACGATGATTCGCAACATCCGACGCACGACAATTCACAAGATCTGACGCGACAATTTACATGATCCGATACACAACAATTTACAAGATCCGATACACGACACGATAAAGAAACGCTACTACACGCAAAACGACTGTCGGTTCGCGATTTCTCCAGAGGGAGCTGGTTCACCCGCGCTACCCGGGACAGGCCAGACACGTGACGATAATTCTTTAAGGAGCTCCGACTTAACTCGAATAAAAACGATACGGAAAAAGGCTTTGGCCCTACCCGGGGCTTACCGAACTATGAAGTGGCTGGAATGGTGGCTTACACTATGTCCGCTGGTCGGGATCGCCGGGCACGCTCGGTGTCGTCCTTTCCAGATAATGGCTTGCCGAACAGTGACTGCCGTCGGCGCTCGCCCCTCGAGTTTTGCGCCGATTTTCGGCGCATCCCCTCAATACTGTATGCTTGGAACGCCCTCGATCCTTAGATCCTTGATAGAGTCCAGGGATGTGCAAACTTTTGCGCGGCCCGTAGATCTTGTTGGGGAGACAATTTCTTCAGAGGGGATCCGCCCGGCTGGCCAGGCCGAAACGGCATCCTCCTCGACGTTCTTCTCCGACGTGGGGACCTTCCTTCCGCTCGGCCGCGCGGCGGGGTCCTCCTTCGTACTCTTCCCTTTTAGGAACAGCATAACTTTCCCTTTCAGACTGTCGGCGTCTCCTTGTCCGTTGCTGATGGGGCGACTTTGACTCGAGATCTGCGGCGGCACTTCCTCGGGCACGCCACTCTCTCCTTCTCCCGTTGCTCCTCCTCACAGCAGTGTTCCGGCTTCCCGCGTAATACAAAATAAAACGGCCAACCATTCCGCCTCCGCCGGACTTGCAAAACGACACGATAATCAGAAGAAAAAACACGGTAATTAAGTAATTAAATAATAGCGGGTGAAGTCGCTCCCCAATCTGGGAGGATTACCCTGAGCATTCCCTCCCTCGGTCGGGTCAATGCCCTTGTGACGATGCCGCCAAAGGGGTCACGTCACACTCCCCCCTCCCCGGGAAGGACTGAGGAGATCTTGGTCCCGGCGATGCCGGCGACCACCACTCCAACCAATTACCTGAGCACACTTAAGTGCTCGATGAACTTACCCGAAATTTGATCCATACTTCCGGAGTCATCATCCCGACAGTTTCACGCGATCATTCTTTCCCCTAGCGACCCCGTTATCGCGCGTCCCGTCTCGCGGACTCTTCGACTGGTTTCGGGCGCGACTCTCTTAGATAGGAAAAAAGCAACGAGGATCTAAAAGGAAAGATCGGGGAACTCCAGGAATAACATTGGTCATTCACTCAAAGAGACGATATGACAAGAAAGCATTCACAAATAAACGGCACCAAAATAAAGAAACAAAATATTCGAGAAGCGGAACGATATATTTAAATTTTACAAAAGAAAAATACAAGAGTGCGAAAAGAAAAAGAAAAAGCGGCAAAAACCAAAGCAAAAGAGAAAAAAGTACAAATGTATAAATGAACGAAAGAAGCGAAAAAAAAGAAGAGTGCTCTTGCCCTAGCGGCGGGGTGCTCGCTCCTGCCACGGCCACCCCTCGTCCCGGCTCGCGGTTTCGGCGTCCGCAGGTGCTCATGGATCCTTATAGGGCCGGGTCCGGCGATAGTGGGACTCACAACTGGGACACGTCCCAGATCGTAACATTCCGGGTATCGCACCCGAAGCAAAAGTTCCAGCGGGGCTCACGGCACTCCGAGTAGAAGTGCAGGAGGGAGCGGCAGTTCCAACAACCTTGTTGGGTTGCCTCCGCTCCTGCCTCCACCGCCTGTACGGCCGCGTCCCGTATGGGCCGCCTGGGCGTTTCCGTCGCCGCATCCTGCGCTGCCAGCCGAATTCCAGTGGCCGCGTCCGTGGTCCGGGGCCAATCTCTCACGACGGCCCCCCGCTCCATCCACCGTATTGCCCGGACCTCGTTTTGGGTCCCACAAATCATCCCAAAAGCTCGGGTCGGTCCGGTGGATGAACTCCCAGACCGGGCTGTAGCGGAGCCAGAACCTCCTCAATAATCGTCGAAGGTCTCGGTAATCCATTGTCTACAAGGGGGCGGCGGAAGGGTAATAAGGCTTCAGATCTTGTATGTGGATCTTACCTGTGGATGATCCGTCCAACTCATACATGACCGGAGAGATCACGCCCCTTACCCGGAAGGGCCCCTGGAATTTGTGTGCCAATTTTGCCGCGACCTTCTGCGCGGCCGACGATATGCTGACGTTTTAATACTAAATCTCCTACATGGAACGTTCGCGTACGTCTCCGCAAATTATACCGAGAGGACTGCTTCTGATAAGCCTTATCCAAATTCTCTATCACTCACTCTCGCAAAAACCGTAATTTACTCGTTCGCTCTGATCAACTCGCTACATCTCCCAATCTCTGTAGTCATTTGACTGCAACGGCTTAACGATTGTGTCGCCTCTAATTCACGTCCGAGATTCAGAAAAGCAGGAGAGGTCCCTAAAGAAAAATGGAACGCAGTATTATAAGCGAAACGAAATTCGGAAAGGTACTTATTCCACTCACGATGATCCTGTTCGATAAATGAGATCATCATAGTTTTCAGAATTCGATTAACTCTTTTGACAGGGTTCGCCTGAGGATGATAAGGTGGTACGGTATGCGTAATATTGTGTTCTTCAGCAAAAGCTTTCACAACTCGATTGATGAACTCAGTACCATTATCCGTAAGTATAAACTTGGGTGTGCCCCATCGTGAGATAACTAAATCCTCTAATGCTTCGCAAATCTTTGTTCCGGTGGCGGATCTCAACCTTACACTTCACCCACTTTGTAAACAAGTCCTGAACCACAAGGAGATACTGAAATCCGGTCTTACTACGTGGTAACGGCCCTATTATATCGGCAGCTACTACGGTCCATGGTCCGTCCGCGATGCGACGTCCCATGAGACTTGCGGGACTCGCCTGCTCGACCTTAGCACGCTGACAAACGTCACGTGTTCTAATATAATTCGTCACATCCCGAAATAAATTTGACCAGAAATAATTAACAGCGACTCGTTGGTATGTCTTTTCAATTCCTAAGTGACCTGCCTGCGGTGCGTCATGTGATTCTCTCAAAGCTTCCCTACGATGTTCTCTTGGAAGAACCAATTTCCAGCGATCAAGATCTTCAACTATCTCCGACACTACCGGCTTTGGTCTCAGGAAATACAGTTGATCATCAACTACTTTCCACTGTTTATATCTTTCCGGATTCAACACAACCTCCTTATATCGTTTACGATACCACTCATCCTGCGTGATTTCTATATCGACGATCTTTTGTCAGTTGACTGCACCTATTGCTGCCGTTACGGTATTCTCAATCTCATCTCCCTCATACGCGAAAGTTCATCGGGAACGTGATGCAATGCACCCTTTCGGTGAATGACCTCATAATCGTATTCTAACAACTCTAAAGCCCATCTCGCCAATCTACCTGTTGGATTTTTCAGATTGTGCAACCAACGTAAACTACTGTGATCCATGATCACCGTGAACCTATATCCTTCCAAGTATGGTCGGAATTTCTGTATGATCCACACAACTGCTAAACACTCTTGTTCGGTAACGGAATATTTCTTTTCTGGATCCGCTAAAGCACGACTTGCGAACGCTATAACTCTTTCCTCCCCTCGATGGTCTGGGTTAGAACCGCACCTAGGCCTACAGAACTAGCGTCTGTTTGTAATATAAATGGTTCTTCGAAATTCGAGCACGATAATGTTGGCGCGGTCATTAGCCGTTCTCGGATCTGATCGAAGGCGCGAACCTAGTCGTTCCCCCATCCCCAGCGCTTTCCCTTCTTTAATAGCCGTGCCAACGGCTCGCTAAGGATTACGAATTGCGGGATAAATCTGCGATATCAGGAGGACATTCCTAAAAATCTACGCAACTGTTTAAGATTCCGCGGTGCTGAGTATTCCAAAGTTGGTCGCGTCTTTTCAGGATCCACGGTTAGCCCCTCCCCCTGTACGATAAATCCCAAGTATCGCACTTGTGAGCGGCAGAATTCGCATTTATCAAGATTTACGGTAAGACCGGCACCCGTAATTTTATCTAGAACTCTCTTTAACCAAACCATGTGTTCTTCGAATGTAGGCGTTACGATAACGATATCGTCCAGATAAGCGAATGCGAACGGTTCCATCTCCGGACCGATAAGGCGATCTAGTAATCTCTGACAGGTGCCCCTGTTAGGCCGTATGGCATTCGCGTAAAGTGATATAGTTCTTTACCCGGAATGCTAAAAGCAATTTCGCGACTTTTTTCTGCCAATGGCAGGTATTTGGAAATAGGCCTGACTCAAGTCAATGGTTGAAATATAGCGAGCCGCGCGCAACTTGTCGAGAATTCCATTCATATTCGGTAGTGGACGCGTCCTTCTTCGATAAACTGTTGACCTTTCTAAAATCTAGGCAAAAGCGATATTTGCCGTTAGACTTCTTCACCATGACTATAGGATTGGACCACTCGCTATACGATGGCTCTATGATTCCGGCTTCCAACATTTTATCTACCTCCTCCCTAATTGCTTCCTGAACTTTAGGCGATACGAGATAACAACGTTGYTTTACGGGTGTATTTTGCCCTACATCAATGGTGTTCTATTAATCCTGTAATGCCAGGATTCCCTGAAGATTTCGGGATTGTGTTTAAAAATTCCTTCAACCTATTCTCTTGCTCCGGAGTCAACTCCGACAATCTGCAACACGAAACTCCACCTGGAATCGGTTCAGCCACGAGACGGTAACGAATGTGAGGAGTATTGGCAAAATACCATTTGTCACTTGCAAAATCCAACCCTATGCCGAATTTCGCTAAGAAATCTATTCCCAAGATGCAAGGTACTGCTAAACTAGGCAACAACACTATGGTAATATCGTGATTCTGATTCTGCAACTCTATAGGTATTTTAATTTCTTCCTTAATGGCTGCGATCTGGCCGTTCGCCGTACGAATCTGGGTTCCCCTATCAGACATAGTCGCGAGACCCAACGTGCGGATGATCTTTATTCCTTCGCGGCCTAACAGAGTCTGATTCGATCCCGAATCCACGAGTGCCGCAAGTGGATATCCGTATATCTTAATATGGAAGTACCTTAGGGACGGTAATTCGCTAGATTCGAATGTGACGTATGAATTTATATTTCGAGTCTCGTTATTCGGATCGGGAGTCATAGGGACCCGTTCTACTGGCTCCGATCCGCGTTTCCCGCGCATGTCGGACAGGTTCGCACCGTAAATTCGCGCTTGCCACATCGATAGCAATATATCTTTCGACGCTCGGTGCATTCGCGTGCGCGATGTCCAGTAGCCTCCGCAATTCCAACACTTCATAGTACTGGAAATAGCGGCGACAGCGGTAGTGGCAGTGGAGGGCCTCGTGGCGGTAGGATCGATAGCAGTACTTTTCGCGGAGTCACGCGGGTTAGCGGTTGCGGACTTATTCGATTTCACTTTCCCCTTTTTGATGGAGGCGAATGTAGCGACCGTAGCGGGAATCTTTGCTTTCCCCTTCGGGACGCGGTAGGCTATCATTTCATTTTGTCGATCTTTCAAAATTTGCATGCTCTGTTGCACGAATCGTTTGTTGGCGATCATCATCATCTACTGGTAGAGCTACACGTCGAATCTTGCACAATCTCGCATCGAAGTCCGTAGCGACGCGACACAGAGCATTTTCATACACGTAATTTCTCATTATACCGTTCCAACGATGATACGAATCATCGTCGTTTCTCTGTTCGGATAGTCCAAATTTGCTGATTGGCATTTTTTCGATATGGRTGACACCGATCAACTGGTTCGTTCAACGATATGTGAGTTAATTTATAATAATACCAGCCTCACGAAGTTCTTCGATGATTGATAGCATCTCGTTATCATGCGCGTTGTGACCAGCTTGACGCGAAGCTTCGAGCAATMGCATGCGATCCACTAGCTCATTGGGATCGTCTCAGTGCACGTAATCGATCGCGTTATCATTTAATGTCATAGCATKCGGTAATCCTTTTCCAATCRTYRTTTCKTYTWWTAAYRRYG
>JANQDE010000248.1:1550-19448 GCA_037157785.1 Cephalotes varians | reverse complement strand
TACAGTAAAAAAACGTCACAAAAATTAATAAAGGCCAACTAACGAGCACCTAGATGTTATTATCAAAATTTTATAAAAATATATTTAATAGTATACGTTTCGAACAACACAGTGTCTTCATCARTACAAAAACGATAAATAAAAACATTAAATTGACATTTCGTATGTTGTAAACAACTTAATGGCGCAACGGATTTTTCGCAAGGTGATTACATTAATAATTGAATTATCGGTCCTAACATTATAAAATTTTTTGAAGAAAGTCGGTTCCATTATAATGTTCAACATCTAATATTAAAACTAACATAACGAAAACGGTTCATCATTTGACGGTGAGAAGCGTTGTATCCATATTAACCAAAAGTAGTYCAAGATTWAAAAAATGAAAGATGRTCAAAGAATAAGCTAAATATGAACAGAGAAACCGATAAAAAAATTTACTATATACTGAAAAGACCAAAAAAAGGGTGTGTGGACTTACAATTGATATCCAGAAAAAGTTGTATAGCACAAAATAACAATCTGTCGCAAACTAACTGGTAACTCAATAATTTTTKATGTTAACATGTTGGTGAACTGTTCGCAAATGACATGTCCAGTTGGAGCAGTGTAGTATAATAACAAACTGTATATGTAATGTATAGTATGTGTGGTAATATAATGTGAGTAGGTAGAAATTGTAGCTAATGCTAATAACTGTAATATAATATGTGATTCTTAACAGCCATAAAATTTGTGTTATCTTCCACATATTTTACCTTCAACAACGTAATCTATAAGCAAACATTTGGCATACCAATGGGGTCACCTCTGTCTCCTGTCATTGCGGATATTGTCATGCAAGATCTAGAGACTTATTGTTTGAACAAAATTAATTGTCAATTAACTTTTTATTTCCGATACGTCGACGATATTGTAATGGCTGCTCCATCTGACAAAATAGATACAATTTTTTAAAACTTTCAACGCGTACCATAAGAGACTAAATTTCACGATTGAATATGAGAG
Source organism: Cephalotes varians (assembly GCA_037157785.1). Taxonomy (NCBI): domain Eukaryota; kingdom Metazoa; phylum Arthropoda; class Insecta; order Hymenoptera; family Formicidae; genus Cephalotes; species Cephalotes varians. Next base: position 18,440 of record JANQDE010000248.1, on the reverse strand, counting down.
TAATCATCATTAAGTTTTTTGGATATGCTCTTAACAGTTACGGACAACACTATCATCATTGACTGGTTTCACAAAAAATCCTATTCAGGGAGACTTTTGTCATATTTCTCGTGCCATCCAATGTGCCATAAGTTGGGTGTGATTTACGGTATGGTAGACCGCGCGTTTCTATTGTCACACCCATCATTTCATAAAAAGAATTTTGAGTTTATAAATCATTAAATCATTAAATCATTAATTGATAACGGCTACCCCCTGAATCTGATTTTTGAAAAAATCTATAATAGACTTAAAATACTTATATATAAATATGAAAAATCCACTATTATTAGTAATGAAGATGACAAGGCCCATCCTATGGATAATAGTAACAACAGACAATTTATTGTCTTCCCTTACATTAAAGAATTGTCAGAATTGGTGGCTGGCACAATTAATAAATCACAGTATATTACGGGATACAGGATATTGAACAATCTCGGAAAATTTATCAGAGTCCATAAGGACTCTAATCATTTCCTATCAAACAATAACGTAGTTTACAAGATTTCATGCAACGATTGTACGGCTTCGTTGGATACGTTGGCCAGACCAAGAGACAACTCAGGACTAGAATAAAAGAGCATAATAACAATTGTAAATTTGTTTCATCAAATCCATCGGTTATAAAGGAACACATTATCGAATATTCTCACTCTTTCGATTGGAATAACGTTAAAATTTTGGACACCGAAACTAATTACTTTAAAAGATCTGTCTCTGAAATGCTTCATATCAAGGAACAACGTAACGGTATCAATGCTCAAAAGGACACTGAACTGCTTGACAAATCATACGATTACATTCTTGATATTATTTCTAGACTCTAGGGTGTTTCTTTGGTCTGTTGCCCCCCCCCCCCTTTTTACATATGCGATTACTATATATACRTTAACATTATAATAAGTTTCATATATTTTCCATAGTTATCATTACACCTATTCACATATCACATATTATATTACAGTTATTAGCATTAGCTACAATTTCTACCTACTCACATTATATTACCACACATACTATACATTACATATACAGTTTGTTATTATACTACACTGCTCCAACTGGACATGTCATTTGCGAACAGTTCACCAACATGTTAACATCAAAAATTATTGAGTTACCAGTTAGTTTGCGACAGATTGTTATTTTGTGCTATACAACTTTTTCTGGATATCAATTGTAAGTCCACACAYCCTTTTTTTGGTCTTTTCAGTATATAGTAAATTTTTTTATCGGTTTCTCTGTTCATATTTAGCTTATTCTTTGACCATCTTTCATTTTTTTAATCTTGAACTACTTTTGGTTAATATGGATACAACGCTTCTCACCGTCAAATGATGAACCGTTTTCGTTATGTTAGTTTTAATATTAGATGTTGAACATTATAATGGAACCGACTTTCTTCAAAAAATTTTATAATGTTAGGACCGATAATTCAATTATTAATGTAATCACCTTGCGAAAAATCCGTTGCGCCATTAAGTTGTTTACAACATACGAAATGTCAATTTAATGTTTTTATTTATCGTTTTTGTAYTGATGAAGACACTGTGTTGTTCGAAACGTATACTATTAAATATATTTTTATAAAATTTTGATAATAACATCTAGGTGCTCGTTAGTTGGCCTTTATTAATTTTTGTGACGTTTTTTTACTGTATTTATTTTTCACGAGCCTTATCAAATTACTATCTTTTTTTATATTGAAAAATATTAATTAATTAAAAATATAGGAATGGCATGTAATAATGCATCAGTAATGATTGAATGCAATAATTCTTTTCTGAGTTATTTAAAATTAGAAGTACCGGATCTAATAACAGTAAATTGCATTTACCATTTATCCACAATTATAGCCAGTAAGGCTTGTTAAATTATCTTTTTCATGTGAAAGTTTAATTAAAGGAGTTGCCACTTACAATTCTGGCAGCGCAAAAAGACGTGTAATTTTGATAAAATTTCAAGATTTTTTTCGAAGTAGAAAGGAATGAAATATTGTCGAATATTAGGTGGCTTAATTTTTTCAGAAATATGTTGTTCGACTTCTTGAAAACTGAGAAGTTTTAAAACATTTTTTATTTTAGCAGTAGCAGAAGATAAATCAAAATCTGCAGAAATTATTTTAGAGTATTTAAACGATAATTCGATTAAAGCATTATGCTATTTTTGAAATATTCATTTAATTTTTAAAATAATTTTAATGCTCTGTTTCAATCACGAAATATTTTAATTCATAAATTATTTGAAATCAGTAAACAATTAATACATCAATTTTCTCAAAATTTCATGAAATTTGGCGCTTTAAAAAATATTTCAATTTTATATGTTAATGATAAAGGGAACATACAGAATACAGAAAATATATATGTAGGACCGGAATGTGAAAACTGTCTAGAAACTTTATTTTAAATGCACAGCAAATTAAATTAAACTGTTTAAATTTTTATATAACAGCAGTTCAAGAAATGTTAAAATGTTATACAAAAATTCTTTTTTTCATTCATTAACTTTTTTAGACTAAAATTGCTCTATGTGATGAAAGTAGATTAAAAATTAAAGATTTAACTTTTATCGCGAAACGGATTAAACATATTGATATAACAAAATTAGCTTTTGAACGAAGAATTTTCATCAGTTTTTGACGAAGAACAAAAAAAAAATTACTTCTCTCGAGATAGATAAAATGTGGAAAAATATAATAGAAGTTAAAAATTTCGATGAGGTAAAGATATTTCTAAATTTATAATATTTATGTTGGATTCATACATACGTTCGTACATGCGTCATACATACGTTCATACATGCGTCATACATACGTTCTTACACACGTTATACGTACGTACATACATGCGTTCATACATACGTACATACATGCTTTGACAAAAGTCATGCACGACGTACACACATTAAAATCTCGTCTAACATGCGACACCAACAAAAGAGGTGATTTTATAGTCTCCACATTCGCCGTGTTTTTATGTCGAATTCGTCTATAGTCTTCGTCGGCGGTGTTTTCGTTAGGTCTCCAGATACGTCTGGATCAAAAACAAGTTTCGGGCTTTTCTATCTATAAGAGAAGGCATCGCGATCGTGAAAAATCGGTCGATGAGAGCCGTCTCGTGAGTCATTCTCGTGAGAATCGCGACATCGTGCGTGTCATAGCGGTAACAACAGTACATAACGGCGATCAACCTTAGGCGCTTCTCTATGAGTTCAGGGTACTTGCGTTAGCAGTACAAAAAAAGCGAGCATCCTTAAGCGCTGCTCTATATGGGTGTTCAGGATATTTACGACGGCAATACTTCTACTAGAATTAAAACGAAACCACGATGCATTCCGGACGACTGAGTGCAACGACATAACATTTTGATGCCTCCTGTGAGGTTCACAATCCTCTAGTTTACGAGTAAGAGTGTAATATCAAGCAAGGATATCCCTTCTAGGCGGATCTCTAACTGCTGTCATTCTCAGACACACACATAGACATAGCGCATCATAGCGCAAATACGTGAAAGTAATGTAAGTTATTGAATTTCAATTCGCTTTCAAATCACGTCATCATGATCGATAGAGTCAAATTTCTCTTGCAAAAGAGAGTCTCGCTAAAGTCACCTAAATTATCGGCTTAACGAATCTCGTAGATAAGGGCAATGTAAATAAGGCCACATTAAAGTTACGTATCGCGCGGCTAACGGACCTATATTACGCGTTCGAGGATTACAACGATGAACTAACGATTGTCGAATGACGCACACCACGACGAATTGCAAACCATTCAGGAGTGATTTTACCCTTTAACAGGCAGGATCGATAATTTTTATACCCCGCAAGTAATTCGACGGACAGCATAACGGACAAGGAAACGCGAAACGATAGAGCAGTAACAAACGCAAACGTGAAGATCCAATGAATCAAGCTGCCTGAAACACCTTTACCCACGTTCGATGACAAGTTTGAGAATTGGCTTTTATTTAAAAACGCGTTCTGCAATATGATAGCTTCTCGAACTGATTTGTCTGATTTAAATAAATTGCATTACCTGAAATCGGCTTTAATCGCAGAAGCCGCCAACAAAACGAAGATATTCGAGAGCGACGGCATAAATCACGCAAAGGCCTGGGAATTGTTGGAAGTGAAGCGAATTTTAATATCGCGACATCTTTCTGCAATCTTATATTTGATCGCATTGGACAAAGAGACCACCAGTGGTCTATCGAGATTAGCAGACGATACTCAGCAACACATACTCGCGTCGCTAAATGCGCTGTCCGTCACCCCGGAAATAATCGTTTATATTTTAGAATCTAAATTGCCTAGAATCACATTGGAAAGGTGGGAGACGACGCTCGAGAGAGACGAGTTCCCTAAACTTGATCAAATGTATGAATTTCTTGTGATGTGACGCCTTGTAGGCGCCATCATTGGCATTCGAAATAATTATTACAAGTACGCCTGGATTCTGTGCACAATTGCGGGAGAGAGGCACGGCAGAATCGCGTGGACTCATTTACGTGCCTTATTTTCGTGTTTTATATCGATGTCAGAGTTATTATATTAGTTATTGTAGCGACTAAGACTGTGCGAGTGCGGCGTCTCGTCCGAAGCGAGGCGAAGAGTGGAAAGAAGAGGACGACCATCGAGAAGCTTGCGAGGGCGGCCTGCTGAATGACCTCAGCACACAAGTTGTATCGTCTCCTCCGCCCTCCCCCGCCTAATCGAATTGTATTTATCGCTCTAAATTTACAGTTGAGCTGCCGGGAGGACGAGTTCTCGAGAGGCCAAGAACCCGAGATTGAATTCCGTGCAGGACAGTGGAGGCCGCTCAGAGGAAGGAAGCCATGAGACGGATCCAAGAACGTCGGAAACGGCCTGCGGAAAACTCGAGAAAGCTGCCGCATTAGCGACCTGCCATTTAAGTCGCGCGCCACGGGTCGCCGAGCATGATTCCGCGTGATTGGCCCTAAGATTGGGGACCGCGTGAGTGAGGACATCCAATTAAGAGACAATTCGTGGCACGTAAGTGGGAGCGTGCTTCCTGCAGGACGACGGGCCATCACTGTCGCTGTGGCTGTGAACAAGCGTGCGTGCGAAAAGACATTACGAGACGGGGCACAGGATTCAGGCCGAATATCGTACGAGAGGACGAGGAGGACGCGAGCCAAGCCTGTTTCGGTGAGACGAACCCACAGAGTCAAGTCGCTCGCTCAACAGATTGAGAGGTTCGCGCGGCGGCATAGTCGATCAGATTTGATAATGGAATTGATGTTAACGTAATCGGCTGCCGCGCCGTCTTGTCTGCGTTATTGCATGTCTCTCTCTCTCCCGCGTCTAGTCGCCACAGCGCAGTCATTCGTGCGTTGTAGTTATCGTTTTATATTGTACGGTGTTTCTAGCGTATTTCTGTAAGATTGCGTGAATTCTTAGCGTTGGGCTGTCGGGCTGAGAGGCTCGTTCTTGTAAAATCACTCGTAATACTACTCAAGTAAAGTCTCGGACTGTTGATCTTTTAGTGCTCGGGACGAGGCGAACGCCGTCGAGGCGCAGATTCGCGCCTATTATATTTTTCGCGGCCCGCACTACTTCAGAGTGCCTCAAGTAAAATTCTGGTCGCTCGTTAGAGCCCAGACCGAGTCGCGAAGAAAGACTTAAAGGCTGCGTTATACCGGCCTAATAACCATGGATCAGTCCAGCCTGTACGAACCGTAATTACAGAATATATTCTTGTTATTGTTTGATTGCTTGCGTTAATTATTCGTGACCTCTCCCCCAGATTTTTCCGTCTATGTATCGAACCGCCCCTCTGCCAATTCCGTGGCTGAGTTGCCGTGGCTATCGGGACCGTTGTGATCGATTTCCGATCAGATTTCGTATTTGATGGCCTGTATAAATTTCGTGTAAGAATGACACGCTCTCTCGTGCCTGGCGCCCAACTTTGTTAAGAGATTCAGCGAAAGATATTGTTTTCGGGAATTCCGGAGATCGCGAGCTCGCGACGAAGTTGCCCATCACTCGTGAGTGCGATCGCATTCTATATAAGATCGCAGTTTGCGCGTCACGGCGGGAGAGATCGAAACCCACGGATCTAGACAAAGATAAAAGCAACGATCCTCCGGTCAAAAGAAGACAACAATCTGTGAACAGAGCTTTCCTCACCAACAGCTCACAAAATTATGTTTTTTGTAAAGCTAAATGGCATCCGTTATACTTGTGCGAGAAATTTAAGCAATTGTCCATACCGAAGCGAATCGAGATCGTAAAGAAGACCAAACTCTATTATAATTGCTAAGGTCTCATCGAAACAATCCTTGTAAGTTTTCGAGCTGTACCGTGTGTCAAAAACACAACACACTCCATATCGAGAATTATGCGACCGCGAAGTAAAGTCGACGTATCGAAATCGTTGATCACTTCATCTACATGACTAAGTTTGTTGACCGGTAATAAACGACAGCCTTCGCAACAATCCCGCGTTTATCGACATCGCAGTTATTGACAAGCGCATTGGTATATATCGTATTGATTGCAAGAACAATCCGGTTAAATGTCGCACCTTACTCGATACTTGCGCAACCGTAAATTTTATTTCCAAGTCTGTCGTGGAACGATTAGGACAGATACACGCGAATTCAATGTCCATTGGGGCGATTAATGTCATGATCACAGGATCGAAAGGCGTTGTGCGAATCGTTATCCAGTCATTATGTGACGGCTTCAGTAAAGAACTAACTTGTTTGACAATACCAGCTATCACGAATTGAGTGTCTTCCGAGATATTTTCACGAAATTCGATCATAATACCATCAAACATTAGATTAGCGGATCCAGATTTCCATACCGCGGACCGTGGATTTACTGATCGGATCCAGAGCGATATTATCTTTATTTTCCATTAGTCAAATTATCCGTCAAACGTGGAGTACGATTTATATCTGCAGGAAACACGGTTGGGGTGGGTGGTTGCCGGAAGCACCTCGGTATAGCCCGTCTCAAGAACTATGATATCTTATTTAAGTAACTTAGAGACGCAAATAGCGAAATTTTGGTCGCTAGAAGAGATCACGGAGAGCATTTTAAAATCGCGAGAAGAAGTCGAATGTAAAGCACAATTTACCATTTCGCGAAATCCCGATGGGCGTTACATGATATGTCTACCGTTTCGTGATATAGGTAAACGCCTAGATGATTCGAAAAGCGCTGTTCTCAAGAGATTGTCGATGTTAGAACGTAAATTCGAACGAGACGAATCATTCAAGACTCAATATGCGCAGACGTTCACAGTATTTAAATCTCGGGCACTTATCCGTCATCAAAGACCCGGAAAATGACGGATACTATATGCCGCACCACGCAGTGTTTAAAGAATCGAGCGATATTACTAAGGTCCGAATCGTGTTTGACGCGTCAGCCAAATCGAATAACGGAATCTCATTAAATGACATGTTGATGGTCAGACTGACGATTCAAAATATATTGTTCGCACATCTAGTTCGCTTCCGTACATATAAATATGTCATGACTGCAGACATCGAAAAGATGTATCTACAAGTTCTAGTGTATCCGGAAGAAAGACGGTACCAGCGTGTCCTTTGCGAAAAAATAAAATCGAAACCTATCAATTAAATACACTTGCTTTCGGGATTTCATCATCGCCGTTCGTACGCTTCATAAACTGGATGACGAGCGCTCGCTTTCCCGAAGGCGGCCGAGATATTTAAAACACATTTATATGTTGATAATCTCTTATCCGGAGCCGATACCATAAAGCATAATCGATATGGAATGAATTGATGACTTTACTCGCACGCGGCGGTTTTAATTTGCGACAGTGGGTGTCAAACGATGAGCGCCTCATGACGATTTGCCAACACGCGCATTGCACACGGGTGTGGCATTGGACGCGGACAGGTCTCTGAGAACGCTCGGCATTACATGGAGTGTACACAACGATCAAATCCGTTACACAATACATCCGATTAAAATCATTGAGAAACTGACAAAACGAAATATATTGTTCGAAATCGCGAAAATCTTTGACCCCTTGGATTTGTTCGACCCAATCGTTTTATACGTGAAAAAACTGATGCAGAACGTGTGCTGCTCCGGAGTGCATTGGGATGAATCAGTCCCGCAGTATATATGCACTGAATGGTTGGAATTCGCTGGTCAGCTCGAGGTTATAAAACAAATTACATTCGATCGGCGCTTATTAATCGTGGATTGTCAAGACATACAAATCCATGGCATTTGCGATGCCAGCAGCACCGATTACAGCGCGTGCATTTACGTTCGCTCGAAAGGAGAACACGATGTCAAAATAGCCAGAATACTATGTACTATATCACAAGTCATGCCTTTGAAAGCGGTCACTCTGCCTGGTCTCGAACTTTGCGGAGCGTTGCTGTTGGCGCGGTTACAGCGCGAAGCCAGTAACATATTGAATATCAATCCTAGTAAAACAGTCTTCTAGAGCGATTCGATCATTGTATTACACTGGTCGAGAACGTCTCCTCACCTACTCAAGACCTTCGTAGATAACCGAGTTAACGAGATTCAAGAACTCACAAGCACCGGTGAGTGGTGGCACGTTCGAACCGGGGACAATCCTGCTGACGCAATCTTCAGAGACCAACTTCCACGTGCTTTTGTTCAAAATAGTGCTTTGCTCACGGGATTTCAGTGGCTGGTCAAAAACGGAAACGAATGACTAATAGAATCTGTACAAATATGCGAGATTCCCGAGATGAAGAAGGACACTTGCCTACTGACATTCACATCTTGCGAATTCGAATTACTCACAAAATTCTCATCATACTCCAAATTATTACGGCACTGCGTACTATCTTCGGTTCCGGCATGTCATTAAGCCTATTGGAGCGTTGAGCGTGAAGGAAATCAACGAATCGGAAATACTCAAACTATTACAGAGCGACAAGTCCTCCGACGAAATTAAAACGTTGCAAACTGGCGGTTCCAAAAAACGGAATAGAATCGCTAATCTCAGTCCGTTCTCAGATGAAAATCAATTAATTCGGGTAGAAGGACATCTCCAGAAAGCGCGAATGTCATTTATACGAAAACATCCGATTTTGCTTCCCAGTCGACATCACGTATCAAATTCCATCATTCGCGAGATTTATCAGAAGCATTATCATGTGGGCATCCAGACCACTTTGTACATTCTTCGTCAAAAATTTTGGCTTCTTGATGATCGAAACCAAGTACGAAAAATTATTCGCGCATGTACACGTTGTTCATAATTTAACCCTTAGAGGGTCGGGATTTTAGAAATTTTCAAATCGCATTATTTATATGAAAAAGTGATGAAAGGTCTTCAACTTTCACCCAAACTAAGACTAAATGTTTGCCAGTCAGAGAGTGACGCATATATGCGTCATGCCGGTCCGGCACGGTAATGCCCCATGTTAAATTTTTTAAAATTGAAAAAACTATTCTATACGCATGGAAAAGTATATACATAGGTTTTTTGGGTCTCTGATTACGATTCTGGAGTCAAAATTGTGAAATTCGAGCTCTTTGATCGATAAAATATGAAAAATTTCAAGAAATGTAAGTATTCGCTCTTAGCACTACCCAGGATTAACGACGTGGCGAATATCTGATCCCATGTATGTGTGTGTGCGTGCGTGCGTGCGTGCGTGCGTGCGTGCGTGCGTGCGTGGGGAAGGGGGTGGGTATTTTTTTTATTTTCTCTCCAGTATGAACAGTATGAATCAAGAATTAGTTCAATGAAAGTTTACTGATTATTCTATTCACGGTAGATTACTCTTAGTGTGATAATCATAAAAGCATGGAGTTGTACATAATGTTACAGAACAGGTGTTGCATTGAAATTTAGAGTGTGCTCTTTTTTTCCTCATTTGACATAACGTACATCTTTTTCTTTTTTCCATTGCTACAGGTAAATGTGTTCCTATAAGACGTGTTGCAGATATTTGAGAGCTTACGCGTTTCTCTTTTTCTAAATTGAGGATCTTCAAAATAATTGTTAGTCTAAAATCTGGAAAAGATAATCGATTTTCGGGATTATTCCGATTGTACAAAGCATGGGCATTTACAAGAGCTATATCAAGAACATGGAAAAATAACTTTTTGTACCATTTTATTGTCTTTCTAATCGTTTCAGTCAAAGATAATGTTTTATCGATTTGATCCACTCCTCCCATGTTTTTATTGTAGTTAACTATGCAAGTTGGTTTCACTCTATACTTTCCAGTCTTATAATCTCTCTTTCCGGTATTTATAAGTCCCAATTCGTGCACAGATGATATCATGTACACCTCTTTTTTATCTTGCCACTTCAAAGCCATCTAAATCATGTTGTGCGCAACTTGAACTTCTCCTTTTTGGAGTTTCGAATCCAAGGAAGGAAGTCCTTTTCTGTTTTTTCTGACTGTACCACATAAACCTGTGTCTTTTTCGTGTAGAAATTCTGTCAATATTGGAGAGGAATACCAATTATCGGTGTAAACTATGTGACCTTTATTATAATAAGGTTTAATAAGGTGCAATAATAATTAATAATATAATTATTATTAATAATAATTATTATTAATTATTGCTGATTATTTTTTTAAATAATTATTAATCATTCTTAATAATTATTCTTTTCAAAAAATGTGTTCTACAATGGTTCATTTTCGGACGCATATATGCGTCATACCGGCCCTCTAAGAGTTAATGCTGATTCCGCCGTGTATAAAATGAAAAATCTTCCATCCGCCCGGGTTCGCGAAGCGATCCCCTTCATAAATACCGGCGTCGATTTTTGCGGTCCATTCTTCATCAAAGAAAAAAAGTATCGTAACCGATCGCGAATTAAAATTTACGTGTGCATATTTGTGTGTATGTCAATAAAGGCAGTACACCTTGAAGTAGTAAATGATCTGACAACCGACGGATTCATTGCCGCTTTGCGTCACTTCATTGCGAGACGGGGATTTCCCATTTATTCCGAGACATATTTATTCCGACAATGATACGAATTTCGTCGACGCTAATAATCAATTAGAGGAATTATACGCGCTGCTCAATTCCGACAAACACAAAAACGTGACGTACAAATTTGCAAGTGACTATTGTATAACATGGCATATTGTACCACCAGCAGCACCGCATTTCGGTGGTTTATGAGAGTCGACCGTGAGAATATTTAAACATCACTTCAAACGCGTCATAGGAGACTCTCTCTTTATCTTTGAAGAATTGAACACATTCATTATAGAAATCGAAGCAATATTGAATTCTAGACCTATCTCTACTCTGTTCTCTGACCCAAATGATTTATTGGTGTTAATATCGGCATACTGTTTAATTGGAAAAGCACTAACCACCCTCCCGGAGAATGATTTTTCCTCTGTTTCAACTAATAGATTATCAACCTGGCAGCACATAACTAAGGTGCAACAAGACTTTTGGTCACGCTGGAACATTGAATACTTGAATGAAACTACAAAAACGCATCAAGTGGGTCGAACATGCGTCCAATCTCGATTACAGGATAGTTGTGGTCATAAAGGAATGCAACTTGTCATGCACGTAATGGGCATTGGGCAGAATGATAAAGTTACATACAGGGCGACGACAGAATTGCCCATGTCGCCACCGTTAAAACTGCTACTGGAAAGATCAAAAGATCTACACGTTTGCTTTGTCCACTATCAGTCGAACAATAGACATGCGACAAAATATATGTATTCAAATTCATATTGTATGCGTAAAAACACATATAATTAAGCGAATAATTGATCGGTAAACTGAACTGGTGAGATTAGTCGCGATTCCGTGGCTAATTCTTCTGGCTGAATTTCTATCTCGAGGAGCGGACATCGTCTTCAATCCATTCCATGTTCACAGTAATGTTTTCTTACTGTGTACACATTGGGCACATGTTGCATGGAAAAATAAAAAATAGTGGATTTCTGTAATTCGAACAATATCTACCGTCTATCGCATCATGTCTTCGTGTGGAGTACATTTCTCCTAATTCTGCAAATTGATCTACCTACCAAATTGATCATACATGACGGCATTAAACGGAGGTACGAAACATTGCGCTATATATTTTTATTATTCTACCGGCTTTGCATACTGCAAAGCCGGTAGAATAATAAAAATATATAGCGCAATGTTTCGTACCTCCGTTTAATGCATTAATGTTGCAAATTTGTCTCTCAATGGGGGGAGTATGTTGAATCCATACATACGTTCATACATGCGTTATACATACGTTCATACATGCGTTATACATACGTTCATACATGCGTCATACATACGTTCATACATGCGTCATACATACGTACATACATGCGTTGACAAAAGTCGTGCACGACATACACACATCAAAATCGCTCGCCTAACATGCGGCACCAACAAAAGAAGTGATTTTATGACAGTCTTCATATCCGCCGTGTTTTTATGTCGAATTTGTCTATAGTCTTTATCGGCGGCGTTTTCGTTAGATCTCCAGATACGTCTGGATCGAAAACAAGTTTCGGGCTTTTCCATCTATAAAGAAAGGGATCGCGATCGTGAAAAATCGGTCGATGAGAGCCGTCTCATGAGTCAGTCTCGTGAGGATCGTGACGTCGTGCGTGTCATAGCGGTAACAACAGTGCACTCAACAATATATAAAGGCGACCATTCCTAGGCGTTGCTCTATATGAGTTCAGGATATTTACGACGGCAGTACTTCTACTAAAATTAAAACGAAACCATGGTGCATTCCGGATGACTGAATGCAACGACATAACAATTTAGTTGAAGTCGTTTTTTCTTTATTTCACTCAAACGCTGAGGCCGAAAAAATATTTTCTATTGTAACGGACATGAAAATAAAAAATCAATTATCTAATGTGATACTCTTCTCGCAATTTGTGTAATTTGGTCCAGTTTTCAAGATGAAAATATTAATTGCACAACCTTTAAAATAGATTCGAGACATTTGAAGCTGCATAATGCGCAAAATTTATGTAAAGACCAAAGCAAATCTGATGATGCTTAATTTTTTTAACGTTTTTATAAATTAATTGCATGAAGTTTTATATTAAATCATCTAGCCAATTTTTCTTTATACATGCTACATATTATTAACTGCTATTTTGTTACAGTTTATTTTTCATATTTTTAAATTTAATTAATTTACGAGGGTAATCTCAAAAGTAAGGTCTTCTATTTTTTTAGAAATACAAAGAAACGTTTACTTTCAATAATATTTACATCATTTTAAAGTTTGAACATTTTTCTAATCGCCGTTTCGGTCGATGTATTTTTAGGCGCTGTAGCAGTTTTTGTGTGCTCATGTCATACCGCCATGTCGTTGAGGAAGCGTTGAATCTCACCTCGTCGTCGTTGCTGAAGTGCGTTTCGGCCAAATGTTCTTTCAACTTAGGAAACAGGTAGTCACTGGGTGTGAAGTCGGGACTGTAGAGTGGATGGGTAATGTCCCATCCAAACTGTTAGGAAAGTGACGTTTTGACGGGCAATGTGGGAGCGAGCGTTGTGAGAACGCTTACGCCCTTGCTCAATATTCCTCTTCTCCGATTCTGAATCGCCGATCTTCATGGTTTGCTCAATCTTCGCGACTGTTTTGTCGGAAATTGACGGTCTTCCACATTTTTCTTTGTTAAATTTTAGTACGACTAGCTACAAACTCCCTACACCACTTGCGGACGGTTTTGACATCCATGCACGACCCGCCATACACTTCCGTTGGCGATGAATTTCAATCGATTTAACGCCTTTTGCGTTTAAAAACCGAATAACTGCGCGAACTTCGCACTTGGCGGTAGCGCTAAGAGAGAATTCCATTACAAACGGCTGCCAAACCAAGACTGAGCGTCCACTCGTCCAGCGAGGTGCGCGCAGATTTGTTTGGAAGTGGGAGAAACAATAAACACAACAGTGTTGCCAATAGCCGCACGAACAGTTTCTCTGCGTCCCCAGCGCTTTGGAGACCTTACTATTGGGATTACTCGTATTTGTAGAGATCAATGTAACATTTAAGTCTATAACGTGCAATATTATTATCCTTTTCTCTCTTATTTTTATTATTATTTAATTTTATTAGTAAGAAAATATTAAATGTTAATTAATGTTAAAGTAAATGTTTATTTTGTTTATTAATATTAAATAAAATGTTTATTTTAAAAATATATATATAAAGTATAAGCTAAATATTTATATATATATTTTTTATGTATAATAAATAAGTAATTTTACATATAAATATTTAAATACAACTAAAAAAATATTTTCTAAATAAGTATTTTATCGCACGCACGCACGCAGTGAGAGAAAGAGAGAGAGAGAGAGAGAGAGAGAGAGAAAGAGAGAATTAGGAGGCAATTAAGATACATATTCACTTTGACAAATAAATATTTTAATATAAATATTTTATTTTTTCAAAATATTTGGCGCTGCCAAACCGAATAAATATATTAATTGCTTTAATATATTAAGACTAATTAAATAAACACCGAACAACGGCGCGCCACCCCTCTTGCCTCTCCAACACGCCGGCAGCCAATGATTAACATACTGGGCCGGGCTATACCTCGAGCGGCTGGAGCGCTTCTCTTGGCGTGCTCTCATTAGTACAATTTCAAAAATTAATATCTCGATTATTATTGCGAATATCGCTAAACGGTATGGGACTTTTATGTTCATCTCGATCCCATCTACCTTCCTAGCAGTGGCAAGAGTCTCGCGGTTCACCCTGTATATATACACACAATGACCCATTTAATCGACGGATCCAAATATCTCCTAAAATACGCCAGATACAAAAAAATGATTGGGACAAAAATTGTCGAGGATAATGAGGATCATTTATCTGTGCTAATGATTTTGACCTTCAGGTCGATTTTTAATGTTATTTGAAGGTCAAGGTCATTTTTTAAAAATGGAAACCCCTATTTTTGACACAGGATTTGAAAAGAGCGGGAACTTTTACGTTTGAAATGATATTTTAGAATTTGTTATTGTGAGTTTAAGAAGGTCAAATCAAGGTTAAATGTTTAAAAAGAAGCTGTAGAGTCAAATTTGATGGGTTTTCTAGACATAATAAACGTTCGAAGTATCTTTAGCAGGTAGGTAGGATGCAAAAATGACCTTGATGTTAAAGTTAATTTTCAAGATCAATTGAAGAATGTTTTTAATAGTCAAAGCGATTTCGAGGTAATGTGATTTTTGTATGTTTTTATTTTGGTAATCAGAGATTTATTTTATCTGTGTTGTGATCGAGTTGTACTCTTTTAGTGTTGCTAAAGAACTGAGTATTTTTTAAATTTATCATTAATATGTTTATTATTTAAACTTGATTGAAATTGAAATTAAAACTTTGCATACAGGGTAATGTAACTTTAAAATACATTTTTAAATATGGCTGACTATCCTCCTAATGAAATTGTTGATATGATATTAGAGGAATGTCATAACACTTTCGATGCTGCGTCAAGGCTTTATGCTGAACGCTTTCCAGACAGGAAACATTCCAACAACACGACAATACGAAGATTAACTCAAAGAGCTCGCAATGGACATCTTGTTCACCAACACCGACACCATGAATTTAATGAAAATGATGCGCGGGTTATAACTGTTCTAGCAGTTGTTCATCCTGATCCTCATATTAGTACTCGCCAGATTGAAAGGGAAATTGGTATACCACAAAGTACAGTTTCAAGAATTTTAAAAGCTCTAAGGTATTATCTTCACACCACTCTAACGCAAGCTTTAAGGCCGAATTATATTCAATTGCGTATTGCCTTTTGCCAATGGGCTTTACGAATAATACAGGATGATCATCATTTTTTTAGGTATGTGCTTTTCTTTGATGAGGCCAAATTTTATAGCGACGGACAACTTAATAGACACAATTATCATTATTGGTCAGATGAAAATCCTCACTGGTACAGATCTGTAGATCATCAAAATCGATGGAGTCTTATGGTATGGTGTGAAATTATAAATGGTTACTTAATTGGTCCTTATTTTTTTGAACAAAATGTTGATAGACACAGCTACTTATAGTGCTAAGAGATCACTTACCAGGATTATTAGAAAATGTTGACTTAGCAACAAGACAAAGAATGTAGTTCCAACAAGATGGTGCAGTGCCATATTATGCACTTGTAACGGTCTAACTTTCGTTCGCGTCGCGAAAGTTCCGGTTGCCGGATATTTCTCGTCGGACGCCAGGTGGAAATAAATGAAACGTGGATTCGTTTTAGAAAAGAGGAAATAAAGTGGTTTATTTAATGTTGCATATATTTACAGTGGCTGTGTAGCGTTAATAGAGTAACGCGGAGACGTGTTAGGCGTTGCGATTACAGACTATTTATAATAATACATATACGGATGCCTTGAGTGCGTATGAGCGCGTTTCGGAATCCGAGCGAGAAGCTCGGTTCGGAGCGCGGGGCCACTGAGTGGCCGGGAGCGGTGTGCGCACGGTACCGCGACGTCACTCGCGGTGACGYCGTTGCTCGATTGGTCCGGGGCCTAGCGGCGCGCCGGGCTTGACGTGGCGATTGGGTCGCGCTTTGAATCCGCCGTGGATCGGGATGCGCGGTTTCGAATGCGGACACGCTAGATGTTGGAAAACGCTAGTGGAGGTCGGCTTGGTGACGGCCGGGAACACCCGAGTCGTCGTGGTGAGCGGAGGCAGAGCCGGGGACACCCGAGCTCTGTATGGATGACGACCGGGAACACCCGAGTCGCGGAGATGAGCGGGGGCAGAGCCGGGAACACCCGAGTTCTGCACGGACGGATACCGACCGGGAACACCCGAGTCGTTGAGATGAGCGGAGGCAGAGCCGGGAACACCCG
>JANQDE010000247.1:140110-152768 GCA_037157785.1 Cephalotes varians | reverse complement strand
TTGAAAGTTACTGAAGATCTGACCTTCATAATTTTTTTTTATCACTTACCTTGCGAAATTTCCAGGGGTTTCCATACTTTTTCCCCACCCTGTATATACATATATACACAGGGTGTTCAAGAATGATGGGTCGAAAATTCGTGGAGTGGTTCATGACGCCAAAATAACCGGAAAATGCCAAGGAACTAAGGTCTTAAATCCTACCGTTTTCGAGGTGGAGGCACTGAAAGGATGCAATGAAATATTAATGAGAAATAAGTGTTTAACAGTAAGACATTTAAATCACTTACTGTTAAACACTTAAAAAACAGGTGAGGGAAAAGGTGCAAATGAAGCGATCGAGTTAAAAAAGTATCTCTTTTGTAAGTCTAGTTGAGAATCGAACAAGAGGCTACGGTTCCAGAAATAACCATCTTAGCATCTACACTACGGCGTGTGCTACTCATTAGACGGGAAATATCGGGGTAGTGGATGAAGTGGCGAGCGAAATTAATGATCTTAGATAGGCGAGACTTGGCAACGTTGATCGGCAAATGTTAGGTCGGCAAGGAACATTCACACTTATGCACGTTCACCCGTGAGTGGCTATCCTTTCAGTGTCTCCAGCTCGAAAACGGTAGGATTTAGGACTTTAGTTCCTTTGACATTTTCCGCTTATTTTGGCGTCACCAACCACTCCACGAATTTTCGACCCATTGTTTTTGAACACCCTATATATATATGATACATACATATCTAATCAAATCGCGGATTCCCTGTCTTATATCTCCCGAATCTTGCAACGGCTTTTCTGAACTATCCACTCCATCATTCCTTCTAATTCACGTGTAATACTTAATAACTTGATGAATTCTCGATCCATAGAGGTTAATCAATACGGTAGACTTCTTATCCTTTTCTACTCACCCAACTATAAAGGTTACCAACACGGTAGATCTCTTATCCTTTTCTACTCACCCAGCCATATAGGTTAACCAATATGGTAGACCTCTTATTCTTTTCACACAGACTACTTTCTTCCCTCTGTTAAAATCCATTAGAAGCGTAATTATAATAATCCTAGCTAAAATTAGTGTAAATATTTAAATCTTTTGCGAATGTGTATATGACCGACCGACCGAATCCGAAACTCAGCCGACAAGCGGCGAAACGTCTCCGACGTCATAAGAGAACGTTCGAGCGTCGGCTTCTAGACGACGCCTATCAGGCATACCTCTTCGACTTAATACCAGTTCATAACGATTCACATAATAATTCATATAACGGTTCACCGATAAATTTACTCACTGCACCTGAATCAACCCCATAACCCACCCCCTCAATCCGCTGACTCACCTTCTTCCCCTGCTTACGAACTTCCTCCATCCCCACGTGTCCTCCTCCAAGAGAACCCGACTCTCCTCACTCTGTTTTAACAAAGTAAGAGTGCGTCCTGGTACTCCCCCGAGCACTCCTTCTATATCTCTTCCATCTTATTCTTCGATCCATTCACTCCGTCCAACTTCCCTCGCGAATTCTACGACTTCGAGCGTAGAATTCATTGATGAAATCCTCATTTCTCCTCCTCGACCACGACAATACTACCACTATGATCCTTATCAATCCCTGGAAACACTAATCATCCAATTTCCTCAGCGTACCAATCATCTCCCCTCCGATTCATATACAATCGGACCCGATGATTTCGACCTGACAGAAATCAGGCAAGTTATCGCAAGCCAGGACACCATAATTCCCGTTTTTCTCCCGAAACTCTCCTTTTCCCTATGAAGTCCCTGTCCGATTCTTCTTCAATCTTTTCTCCCCTTCAACTGTTATTTTAAACGAATCCCATGATTGAACCATTCTGCTCCGCTTCCCTCGCGCGCGCGCGCACACACACACACACACACACACAATATGGGTCATTTAAAAAGTATCTGCGGTTTTTTGTTCAATTTTTGAATGAAATTTTACTTTATTGAAAATCAATTTTAATCAAGTATATATTGACCATTATTATCTATAACCTTTCGCCATTTTTCGGGTAATTTCATAATTCCATCCGTGTAGAACTTCTGTGGTTTATCGGCGAAAAACTTTTTCAAGTGATTTTCGACAGCTCTTGTCGGCCAATGTTTTTCCATCAAGAGAGTTCTGCAGAGATCGAAACAAATGGTAGTCAGACGGTGCAAGGTCCGGGCTATACGGTGGATGCATCAAAACTTCCCAACTAAGCTCCCTTAATTTTTGGCGCGTCATCAAAGATGTATGTGGTCTCGCGTTGTCATGATGGAAGACAACACCTTTTCTGTTGTGATCAATTCTGGTCGTTTTTCCTTAATCGCTTCGTGTAATCTATCCAGTTGTGAACAGTAGAGCTCTGAATTAATCGTTAGGCCATGTGGTAACACCTCATAATGGATGATTCCCTTCCAATCCCACCATACATACAGCATCACCTTATTTATCGTCAATTCTTTGAAGTCGTTTGTGGTGATTTGCCGCGCTTACCCCATGATCTTTTACGAACGATATTCCTGTATTTTACCCATTTTTCATCGCCCGTGATGATTTACTTCAGAAATGGGTCGATTTCGTTGCGTTTTAGTAGTGTTTCGCTAATGGAAATTCGGTCAATCAAGTTCTTTTGCGTTAATTTATGTGGCATCCAAACATCGAGTTTCTTTGCGTAGCCAGCCTTTTTCAAATGATTCCAAACTGTCACATGGTTGATTCTTAGTGCATTGGCTATCTCCTGACAGCTTGCATGCCGATCTTGCTCGACCAGTTGCAAAATTTCATCGACTTTTTCAGTGATTGGCCGACCAGAGCGAGGTCGATCTTTGACATCAAAATTTCTAGAACGAAATCGAACAAATCACTCCTGCGTCCTGCGTTCACTTACAGAATCCGCGCCGTAAACTTCACAAATTTTTCTGCATGTTTCTGCTGCGCATTTGCCTTTTCTGTAGTAAAAAAGCATCACATAGTGTATTTCTTCAGAAATTTCACTCATTTTCAAACCAATATAACTTTTGACACGATTGGTAAATTACCAAACTTTGTTTACAAGAAATGTAATTTAAAATGTTATCTTTCAGACGCGCGTTCGTTTGATACAATTGAATTAGTGTTGCCCGATATATGACCATCAACACTATCTAGTGACAAAAAACCGCGGATACTTTTTAAATGACCTAATATTTATGTAAAAACCGAGTCACATCTGAGAATGAATTTCTCATTAATTATTTGTATTTTAATTCGCATTACATATAATTATATTGTATTAAATAAACTTTAAATGTTAGTAGAAATTGTTACGATTTTTACGATTAAAAGATAATGACCTCGCCTTTTCTTTCCTTGCCCTCGGGGATCGCACGTGATCCAGTCTCGAGTTAAAGAGATTAAGTTCCTCGACTCGAAATTAGAACCGACGATCGCACTGCTCGAGGAAAAAGGTGTCATAGCATCCTTTCGGGACGTTGACTCATATTCCGGAGTCATAAAAGTACATTCGACTCGCAGCACGCGCCTCAGTGCGTGTACCTGTGAGATACAGTTACTGAATGCATCTTTCCATATCCCCTCCTTCTTATTCCTTCCAATTTTACAAAAACCTTCGGAGTTTGGACGTAACAGGCAATAGTTTTAATTTTTCTTAAAAAAATGATATTACAAAATTGTATTGCTTAACTCAATCTAAGTGATAAATAAACTCAAGTATTATCAAGTTAGGTGTATATACTTTAATTATTACAAGTAATATGTATTTAACTCAAGTGGTGAACAAATTTAATTTAAATAAAAAAATTTTTGTATAAACAACTTGGCATTACTAGACCAAATATTCTAATCCACATATCCGTATCACTTGCTTAAGCAATATATACACGCTGATTATTATTATTTTTACTGCTGTTGCAGTGTTCCTTAAATCTTTTTATTTTCATTATTTTCTTTATTAAATCAAAATTCCTTGTTTTCAAATTTTTTCACACAAAAATTTTTTTTATTTAAATTAAATTTTTTTCATAACTTTGGTTGGATATATATTATTATGAGGTTCGGAAGAATTCCGCCGTTTTTTGCTTAAAAAACGCATTTATTTCAATAACAAAATGAATGAATACATCAATCAAAGTATTTGCCTTCGGAAGCTATGACCTTTTCCCATTTTCTTTCTGACAAAAGTTGAATTCCGCATCAATAGAACGACTTGTCTTTTGACTTAATTCTACATGTGAGCGGCGGAAACTTTCCATACTTCCTAATATTTAAGTTGAGTTACTCTCTAAATAGAAATCAGTGAAATTTCACTGATTTCAGTGCAATACTTATGCTATAACTATATCAATCAGTGATATATGCACTGTCTTTCAGTGATAATACACTGATTCTGATTAGTGAAAGTACTTCTCTCTTAATCAAAATCATTGAGAAACAGTCAATACTCACTAATAATCAGTTATAAGTATAATACTGCAAATCAGTGAATAATACACTGATTTCTATTTAGAGAGTAGGTCATGCAATTTTATGATATTATTATATATATGATATTATTTTAAAAAGAATTAAAGCTACTATCACTTGGGTTAAAATAAAAAGATTTTCAATGAAAATACAGATACATACTACTTGGATTTCATTTTTTAAAAGCAATTATATATTTAACTGTCGAGATAATGGAATGAAACTTAGCGCCACCTGATGATATCAAATCTTTTATATAAATGATACGCATATTATTTGGGCTCAGTAATGCTATACGAATGATAGATTAGGTTTTATTCTTTTTAAATTAAAGATAATATTACTTGAATTTATTTATCACTTGGATTGAGTTAGATAATTTTGTCATTTTTTTAAGAAAAATTAAAACTATTGCCACTTGAAATAGGAAGAGTTTGGTACAATAGTTTTTTCTTCGAGGAGCGCATATATGGCTCCTTTTATATATTTTTTTTTAAATTAATGACTACTAAATAATATTATATTTTTTTGCAACGTGATACATAAATGTTAATGTTAATACAATACTATTTGTTGAAATTGCATTTAGGAACATTTTTTTGCATCCTCAATATAAAATTATAAATTTATTTATATCTATTAAATTACAAATTTTATGTAATAAAATAAAAGGAGCCATATATGCGCTCCTCGAAGAAAAAACTATTGTACCAAACTCTTCCTATTTCAAGTGACAATAGTTTTAATTTTTCTTAAAAAAATGACAAAATTATCTAACTCGATCCAAGTGATAAATAAATTCAAGTAATATTATCCTTAATTTAAAAA
Organism: Cephalotes varians; assembly: GCA_037157785.1. Taxonomy (NCBI): domain Eukaryota; kingdom Metazoa; phylum Arthropoda; class Insecta; order Hymenoptera; family Formicidae; genus Cephalotes; species Cephalotes varians. The sequence goes on along the minus strand of JANQDE010000247.1, from coordinate 147,479 downwards.
GAATAAAACCTAATCTATCATTCGTATAGCATTACTGAGCCAAAATAATATGCGTATTTTATGTAATAAAATTTATAATTTAATAGATATAAATAAATTTATAATAAAACGTGATCTCACTGATAAAATCATTAAATTGTTCCATCCTATTTTTCAACAGAAGAATTTCATTGAAGGCATTTTTACATTATTACAAAATGGATATCCAAGATTTTACTTTTTTTGTGATTAATAATAGATTAAAATTTCTTTTTCACAAAAAGAAGCAAAATTCTGATATGGTACAAAATAAAAAAGAATTTTCAACTTATTTCACGGTTCTTTATGTTAAACAAATCGCCGATGGATTCAATTCGAGGAGCAAAAAAATTTAATATACTGGTGGCATTCGCAATTTCAAACACTTTAAAAGAATTCATAAAAATGTGCAAAGACAAATTAGAAAAATTATCATGTTGTGATGTTGTTTATAAAATTAATTGTGTTGACTGTGAAGCTTCTTATGTCGGACAGACTAAGAGGAGATTGCAGACAAGAATATATAAACATAAGGCAGATATTAAAAAAGGCGGTCGATCATTTCTTTATATCGGTTACATGATAATCATTTTGATCGAAATAATATTAAGATCCTTAATAAATAAAGAACCATCGTTCATAAAAAGATTTATATCGGAAATACCACACTAAAAGACAATCTTTGGGCCTTAACAAACAAAGTGACACGGATCAGAATCCTATTTGCCTCTCCTGGATTCTTTCTCCCCTCATTCGTAATATTTTCTTTTCTTCCATTCTTTTCCTTCTTCACTTTTTTCTATCTTCTCCCTTCCTCTTTCCTTCCCTCATAGTTTTAACACCATAGTTTTTAACACTGACATTAACGTTTTACATCCGAAATTGAGAACAACAGTCCTAGAAAAAACCTTTTAATTTTAACAGAAGATTATTAAAATCAATTAATAGTTTGTGTCATGTCCAGCGAATGTATCGGATTCTTTAAATATAAAATAATAACACGCGCAGGTATGTGATATAATTCTATTTATGATAGATTTTAAATTCAAAAAGTAATTTAGTATAAGTATCATTCTTTTCCGATATAGAATCAATCAAAAAATATCAAGACACTACAAGTTTTTTTACGTTTTAAAAAATTGTTTGAGATTGGTTTTATTGGAATAGACACCCCTGATTTCATTCAAAAACGTGATTACAGATTTTTTTAGAAGCGGAAAAAAGCGATCTATTGTAACATTTTCCTTTGTTCAATTTTATATTATTGTTTATATTATGAAAAAAAGACGCATTCTGATGCTAATCACATAGAAGGTCAAAACGTATGCGAGAATTTCTTTGTATTTTATTGTATCTTTCTTTTAAATAATAATATTTCTAAGAATTTCACCCAGTGGCTTAATAATCTTTTGACTTTTATATTTTTTATTGATTTATTCTATGAGCCGATCAAACTTTAATTTTTATTAATTAGTTAATAAAACTGGATTCAACAAAATAAATTTTAATTTCATTATTAAGATATTTTGTTTATTGCGTAAAAAATAGAAGATTTATTTAATTTGTACTCAGTAATAGATCATTGATTGATACTGTATGCGAGTGCGATTAAGGACATATTTTCTTTTATTTTCATCTGATATAAAGGAACAGGAGCATCGAGGGTGCAATTCATATTTGCTGCCGCAGTCAGCAACGGAGAGAATTGCACCTTTAATCAAGATTTCTACCAATTTGCGAGCGCCGACGGCGCGAAGACAAAGCCTATTGTTGCCGTAACTGGTCGGAGCTTCAAGTGTTCCAACGCAACGGTGAGAGTCTGATGCGTATATAACGGGTGTACGAATAAGAAAGATCGATAAATATTTTCAATATATTAATAATTCATTTATTTATTTATTATTTATTATTTATTATTATTAATATTAATAATATTTCTACTTATTGAAATTTGTACATAATAATGCAGACAAAAATTGTTAAATAATATACGTAATTTGTAATTTGTAAAGATTAATCCGACTTCTAGTTGCAAATTTATTATTATTTCTTAGTATATATATTACATTTTATAAAATCTCAATTTTTTATAATTTCTAATATTAAGCTGAAATCTGGAATCATATATATAAATTAATGTAATGAGTGTCATGCTTTTATTTAATTAATATTAAAGAAATAAACAATAAATATTATTTAAAGCATGCGGATATAGATAAATATAAACTACTAAATTAATTTCGTAACTATAAAAGTTTCAAAATAATGTTAAAAATATATTTTATTTTGAAAATTTAATCCGTTAAAGTTTTAAAACACATTACAGCTTTTTAAACATATTATTTGATTTTATAATATTATAAAATTATCAAGTTTATTCAGGTATAATCAATTAACTATGAGATGAGTAACTACTTAAAAATTACCCCGTATGTATATATCTTCACTGTCGAGGCAGAACAAGATGAAATGAGGATTCTGTAGACGCTCAGGGACTGCCGAACTAGTCGCTTCGCATCCCAGAAATCTCTACCTCACCGCTCGCTTCCGGCTAAATCCGGCTGCCATCGCGTCCCAAGCAACTTGAAGCCACTTGTAGTTTTGTTTGTGTTTGCTAATTGTGAATTGTCTATTTTTTGCCAGTGGCTTGTGTGCATGCGGTACCGAGGGAAATAGACGTTACCTCGAATCTGTGAATAGCAAAGACAGAATAAGAGAAAGATAAATAGATAGATAGAGATAAGTAAATAGATAGATAAAGGAGGAGGAGAAAAGGAGAGAAGTGAATTCGGAGCACAAATCGCCTGTGCGAGGCAAAGTGAGCTTCCGGCTGGAAGTACATTGTCTACGAAATGCTCAGACCGATGAAAAGCCATCTTGGACAATCGAATTGGTTTCTTCATTTCTGTAATAGGGATGGGCAATTCAGATTATTTTGTGAAAACTCTTTTAATCTTTTTGACCTTAAAATTTTTTGAATTAATTTTTTCTTAATTAAATTTGCAGATTAATATCTTCAGGGAAAAATTAAATTGATAATGAATGCAACAATTTATGACCAATTATCTTTATTCTCTTTAAAAACAAGACGGTCGAAATTGACATACATATTTATTTTGCGAATCCCGATGCAAAAGCACAGTGTGCCACGCAGTCGTCGCTATTCCGTCTTTATATAGTCTATATATGATCTATGTGATTGAGTATGATCACGTGATCAGTCGCGTAAAGCGCGAGGAAGTGATCCGACCAGGATAAACATGTTTTGCCTCGGTATTGTATCAGCTTATAATTTTTTGAAGGAGGCCTATCCTTGTGCCATCGTTTCTGGCTATTTTAAAGATGCTCAATCATTGCCATTAAATAGAGAAAAAAAAGAAGAAGAAGAAGAAGAGGATTGAAGTGACCTTTTCGCTGTCACCTTTTCGGCTACACGTTGTCTTACTTTAATTTTTTCAGTGCTTAATTCTCCCTTTCACATATCCTGTGTATTCCAATCTACATTTTAGTTAAATCAAGTTTGTCTTAACAATAAATTTGTATAACAGTAAATTTGTTCATATATTTATTTAACAATCAACTTCACCCTCGCAAAGGATGAATTTTTCTAGTTTGATAAGAAAAAAATAAGACAAAATTTAAAAAATATATATATACATATAAATGTATTAAATATATTTAAATATATTTAATGTTTTTTTAATATTGAGTATTCATGATTAAGAAAAATCAAGTCGAATTTATTTTGATAATAAATAATATAATCGTGAAATTGGAAATAAGTTAAGACATAATTTGGAAATGATTTTTGTTAGATTAGGTTAGGTTAGGCAAAAAAATTGAATTTTTGAAAATTTTAGTAAAATTTAAAGTAAATTAAGATAAGTTATTTTTTAGATTAGGTTAGATAAAGTTAGATTAAAAGATTAAAAGATCAATTTTTTGAAAATTCTTTACCGCTCAATTTTTTCATGAATTAATCTTGGCGGTTACGGTTCAGATTAATTCAAAAAATTAATCTTCTTGATTAAATTCCTCAACCTTTTCTGTAACTATATTTATAGTTACTCTTTCTTCCCCCCCCCCCCCATATAATATATACTTAAGTTTACTCCATTAGTCGATGATGCTCGCACAAAAATCATCTGTCACATAAGAAGCATTTGCGAGCGCAAAGGTATCAATGTTTATCTCTTTTGTATCTTGTATCCGTGAATCAAATCGGAGGCATTCAATCGTTAGACACACAAAAACGTATAGATTATTACATATTACTAATTATAATGCGTTAATTTAAAATATAAGTTTTATTTAAGAAAAGTAGTTATTCATATACAACATATAATCTTTTCTTTTCATTTTTTCTTTTCGTTCTTATTTTGTGAGATGTCTTACTTTTTAATATACATGTATCCTTTAAAAGAGTATCCTTTAAAAYAGTTACTATTTTATACTTTCAAACAATTACAATTTTTTATTTTTATTTATTAAATATCTATAATAAACTCAATTTTATAGAGTTCAAAAGCTTGCGTAATTTTATTTATAATGTCTCGTAATTTAAAATACAAAATATTAAATGCTAAAAGAAAAATATCAATTCTCAAAGTTTTTAATTATTAAAATTTAATTTATTAATAAAAATTAATCAACAAATAAATAATAAATAATTTTTTAAACTAAATAATAAATTTTATTTTACTCTTTAATATTAAAAATTTTTCATTAATTATAACAATATTACTCGTAATATAACTACAATAAAAAATAATTAAAAATAAGCAAAACATGATGACAATAACATATGAATTACATACACATCACGTGAAACGAAGACCTTTAATGAAGTATCGATATTCCCAGACAGCAGGTATCCGTTGGCAGCTACAAATTTAGATTTTATTTAGTACAAACATCTATGGACTTAATATAAATAAATGTTTTAAAAATATTATTCAACGTATAAAGTATATTTATATTTGGATATTTTAAAAATCATTTTACATATATTTATATCCGAGAATAATACGCGGCACCGTTAAGTGGACACGACATCGGAGATAGTCTATATTTCTTGTAAAAATCATGCAAGATAGAATAGGAAGCACAGTATTATAAGATTCGTGCCCTAATAAAATGATTTTTTGAAGATGATTCAAAGTTTTCAAGATGAAAGTAAATAAAATATATTTTGAAAATATTTTATTTAATTTTGTGTAAAACTTAATTCAGGGATCTGATATTCTTGGAAATTTTATACTGAATAAATGTTAAATCAATATTCCTGAATGTTGAATTGTAATGTCTGTAAGAATTACGTATCTCCCCCTAATTACGTGCAATTGCTTGGCGAACAGACTATCTGCTTTATCTGTTTGAATTCTCCTAATTTTAGGTTCAAATTTGTGTCCTTAAAATGAATATTTTTTAAAATATCCAAAAACGTATAAGGCCGGAGTTTTTGAAACTGCCTAACAATGTTTGAGATTCATCCGGATGTTTAAAATACAAAATGTTCAATATACATTTTTAATACATTTTTTAAACATCAGTGTGCTGTTGTGTTGTATTGTCTGGGTTATGCTATTGAATCGCATGCATAATCGAAACATTTTTCAATGTTGCCTATGTGATACCCTCATATAAAATAAAACGATCGTGGCCGTATTGTGAGGAAAATAAGCGCGATGCACCCTCCGTCGGATGTTGCTGGCCGACGGTTTGCTCGAAATACGCCCTGTCTCTCCAGAGACAGGGGACATACTGTTTGGTTCAGTAATTCCTCGCGTTATTTCCTATGTTTGCTTTTTATCATTGTAAACTGATATATTGTCTGTCGTAGCTCCCCTCGCTATGAAGAAACTTATGGGCGCGAGAAGAGAGAGATCGAACGATTATATGCAGATACAAAAAGGATATAATGGCTCGGACCAACGGTGCAAAATTTTACCTTGCAACGTGATGGAAACGAAATTACTCGACTATAACGAAGAGCTATGCTTTCTTTATTTTTAGACGTGAACGAAATAAAACATCACTTCTCTACGCTAGATTACGTCCACGAATATATATGTCCGTAAATGAATTTGATAGGCAACGAATTAACGACATTGAATGGCAACGCGGTTGTCACAGTAGTCTGCTCTTTAGTCGGATATTTTTATCAAGTTGGTTTATATTGACATTGATAAAAAGATTCCGTGCGAGTCTTACCACAGACGTATAAAAATGTTTTTAAATATATATTTAACTATATATATATATATATATATATGTATATATATATATATAATAGCAATATAAAATGCAACATGAAATAATTTAATTACACAAAGAGAAAGACATAGATAGATAAATAAATAAATGGATAAGTGGATGGATGGCTTAGAGAAAGAAAGAGAGAGAGAGAGAGAAAGAAAGAGAAGGATGGAATTTACATGAATAAAGTTAAAATTGAAAATACTAAACTCTCTCTGGTAATAAATAAATTGTTTTAAACATTTTGTGCAACAAATACGAATTTAAGTATTATATGAAATGCAGATAATTTATATCTTATAATATATATATATATAATTTTATATAACTGTGAAAATATATTTCCGAAACATTTTACGTCATTATTATGCAAAAAAAATTTTACCTTTGGCTTTTCTTTTTATTAAATAAATATTTTATTATTTTAAATTAAATTAAAATAAATTATAAATAAGAAATAGAATATAAAAATATTTTTTCTTTCTTTTTTTATCTTGTCTTATTCATAATCCGTTAATAAAAATTTTTTCTTGGCCAATCATTGGTCTGTTGTCATTGAGATATTGTATTGACATGTACTTCGCGTCAATGTTTGAGCCTGAACTCTCTTGAGTGTCGAGTAAGTGTTTGCGTGCGACACTGTGATATACACGTTCGTCATATGGCGTGACACGTGACCAGCGTTAAACTCGTGTCACATGGCAAACAATGAAGTAAGTCTTACCAGCCGTCACATTTCAAAGCCAAATCAAATTCTCAAGCAATTTGAGATTTGTCAATAGAATTTACAGGTGTAACAAGATTGATTTGCAAAATTATTGATGAATGAATATTTTTGATACAAAATATTTGATACAAAAATAAAAAAAATGTGCTCTCCAAAAAATGCAATTAAGCTACAAATGTTTCAAAGCATTTGATTGATCAATCAGAAGAAAGAATTTTATTAATTGATTAAAAATGCTTTATTGTAACATAAAGTGAACTGCGCCAAAATAAAAAAAGAATGTAACTTTCCATAAAAAACATTAGATTACAATATAATATAACAATAAAATTACATACACACACCACACCACACCACACCACACAC
>JANQDE010000247.1:109714-137977 GCA_037157785.1 Cephalotes varians | reverse complement strand
CGATTTGATTTAGCAATTCTTTGATGATAAATGATGAAATTTTAAAAAAACATCTAGTATTTTTTAAATAAAAATGTATTTTAGTACTTGAGAAGATATTTGTGAATGAAAAAGTATTTTTTATTCTAAATTTTTCTAAAACTAATATTATAAATTAAATTGTAAATTCTCTTTCTTATAAAAATTTTTTATTCAATTATAACTACTTTAAATTGTTGAAATTGTACATTTAATGTATCAAGGAGTAATAATTTCTTTAAGAAAGTAATCTATTTTATTACTGTTGTTTAAAGATCCAAGATAAAAAATAGTATCACATCACAAGCGAAGCATAAGTTAAAAAGCGATATGATGCGTGAAAATATTACCAATTTGGCTTTTAAAACGAAATGAATTGGTAATGGTCGATGTTATAGTGAATGAATTAATCCATGAAGGAGACATCTCGACTCCGAAAGATAATCGATGCAAAGTGTCGAACTCAAAAACGAGAGTAAGATTTCGTCTACACTTTTGATGTCAATCGCACCCTATCTACTGCGAATTCGAGCAACTCGCGCGGCAGACAGAAACGAAATAGCTACACCGCGACATCCCGATAAGTAAAAGTGGGAAAGAGCGAACGGGGGGACGAGAAACTCAGGGATGAAAAATTTTATGGGATAACGCCGGTCGAGCATTGAGGATGGGCTACCGTATCGCCCCGCCCATCGTACCGCCCACACCAGTGGTGGTTGCTGCTAAGCTTTCTCCGTTCCCTCACCCTTTATCCTTCGCGGCGCAGTTGGAACGTTCTCGTGGCTTGCTAGCAAGCAGCGCATACATGTCATCCTCACCAGCGGCGAACGGCACTTTCAATCGTTGCATTGGGATCGCGATCCAACCACGATCTATCCCATCGGAAATCGTCCAATTCGTAAATACCAAACTGTTATTGGGAATACTTACGAAAGTGATCTAAGTCGTGTATCGGATGTGACATTGATAATCAGTGAATTAATAAGATACTGTTTTGAGATCGAAAATTTTCGAGTAAAATTTATCGAATTGAATAGAAAAATAAAAAAAGAGCCAGGGAAGAGAATCAATCTTGAGATCGATGAGTGTAAAAAATATTTCAGTGCATAAGGATGACTGATTTCAATATGATAATATTTAAATATAATATCACTCTTGAAACTGAATGATTCTTCAAAATTAAACTTTCAAATTGTAATTGTTTTTTTGTCAGAAAAGTTTTACATCTATATTTCAATGATTACAAGCAAATGAATGGGAGGACTAGTTTAATAAACGTGCGGGATGTTATTGGTGATTATAAATATAAAATGTGTGAAACAATTAGAAGATTAAAATTGATTAAAGGATGGATGCTGATGATGCTATCGATCAATCAGGATTATGTAAAATTAATTACTGAAGTGTCAAGCATCAAATTATTGCGAAAAATTTATTTCTACGATGAAGATAAAGTCCTTTGAACTTGATGATGTCAATTCGCGTCGTGACGCGTGTGATTTGAAATTATTTGCCATAAATTTGAATAACTGTTAAGGACTGTATAAAGAATGCCCACTGTGACTATGTAATGGAAACAAATTTTGTTCAAATCTTAAAATATATAGATATTAGATTTTTGATAATTAATCAAAAGTTGGTGAAAGTGTTTGGGCTGATTGAAAGAAAAAGTTGTGTTGTGAGCTGTGTTGCTAAGGTCAATTAAACGGCGACATTTTTACAATTTCTGTAAGTATTAAAAGTCAAGAAAAAGCTTTTATCTATTAACTAAAAAATTATTAATGAATTGAATTATAACGGTCAATTTCTTCTTTTTTTATGTTGTTCACATTTCTCAAGTTATCACTAAATTTGTAGATATTTCCTAAGCAATAACATAGACATGTTGTAAAACATTATTAGTTATTCATTTTATGAATTTCATTAAAATTGAGATACATTTTATACGGATTTATATGTATAAATCATAAATAATTTAAGATTAATAATTAAACGAAACATTTAGAAAATCAATGTTCCTTATTTTTAAATCTTTCATCACACACACACACACACACACCTCATTTATCAATTTTTGTTTTACTGTTACTTGAATAAGCACTTGTAAGTATATATAATACATAATTATAAATAAATAAATTCAAATAAATAAATTTATTTATTTATATATACGTGTAAACTATTGCACACATACACACACACACACACACACACACACACACACACATAAAATTTTGTGATATATAAAATAATAATGTATGTAAATCGCGTCCATTAAACACCTCGCGCTATATAAAAACTATTATATACTATATAAAAACTCCTATTATTTTTATTATGAAATCACGCTAATGAACATACATAATTGTGATCGATTTTTATGTAACGAATATGTCTAACAATATACTAATATAATAATCGCAATAACTCGATTGCGGTAGAGAATGTATAACGCACATTCGTATGCGCGTATTTAAAGTCTATAACACAGAAGTTCATTAAAGGGTAGATTATGAGATCAAAAGCTTGGTATAATTAACCAGATTTCATAAATGGATAAAGCGAAGATATATATCGCTTTTCTGTATCCAGAGAGTATTAAATGGATTAAAACGCTCGTCGCGTCGCTTTACGTCACGGTTCCATCATCTCGCGTTAAAAACGGAATATGTTGTGTGCAGTAACCAAATATGTTCAAATACGCAAACGCTAAAATATAAAAAATAACCCTTAATTGAACTGAGTTATTTTCTAATAGAAAAATAGATTTTTTATTCTTGAATCTCAATTATTTTTGTAAATTTAATAGAACGAAGAAATAAAAGTTTAAGAAAACTAAATATTATAAGAAGTCACTGCACATACATTACAAAGATTTCATATATCTTAACTTCTTGTATCTCTTTTATGAGTAACAAAATAAATACTTATAATAAAAGATAGCATAATAAAAGAAAGCATTAAGATTTCGAGAGACAAAGAGAAGAATGAAACTTTTACAAAAAAAATCAAGTTTAAATCACATTTATAATATAGAAATTAGTAATTCCATAATATTCTGTCTTTCTCTTAAATTATTCAATCTAGTTATTGCATCTTATTGTTATATAATTTTTTATATTATAAGAATTTTAATATATCCTACATTTAACATGTTTGGTTACTTTTTTGTTTGTTTCTTTACGTTACGTTATTGTTATTCATATACAATAGCTAACTTTATTAAACTTAAATTTAAAACGAGCATCGTTGTAACAAGCTTCTTTCAAAAAAATATCGATACAAATAACATGATTAACCAACAACGACAACTACATCGATCATTTGTATAAACATAGTCTTCTTTTTCATCTCTTTCTTTTTCTTCTGTGATGATTTAGATGTATGCATATATTAGCGACATGTCATAGCAATAAAAACATTTAGCATTCGAAAGCGACCCGATTATCACAGAGAAGCGTAACAATTTGTGTAGTCAAAACATTTGCGCGCACGGTGTGCGATACAAACAAATGCATGTCGAACCAGTAACGAAGCGATAAGTGCCACTGGAAATTAACGAACAATTAGTTCGCCCCGTCCATGTTTTATAAACATGGTGCTCATGCCAACGACAACCATTATTTTCGAGGATTCTTTCGCCAGCTCACCTATATGCTACTACCTAAGTACCTCGCGTTCGAGCGTACGTTCGAGGCATCCATGTATTCGAGCGAGTACTTAGGGTCTTCGAGCACCGCATGGCATAGGAGCGGGGTCTTGCGAAGGGCGTTTCGTCGTGCTTAAAAGTACGGTGAGACGCGGAGGGCAAAGCAAGCCACGGCAGCTTTGGTGTTGCAGCCTCTTCAAACCTTGTGCAAACACTCTAGGAGCGGAACGTTTGCATGGTACGAATGGTTCGCATACCGATTAATATCCCAATAAGACCTCATTTACGAAATTCATTCGACCGCAGCTTCGTTGTTTATTCATTGTATCGCCAAATATTCTCCCGTGGCATAAGCCACTTCGATGGCCACTGCGCTCTATCATAGATTCCTCAGACTGAAGATTAGAATAACTAGATTACATACAGTGCAGGGAAGTGATATGATCTCATGTAATACAAACAAATATTGAAAAATGAGTACATTATTGGCATTAGTACTGATCTTCAAAGAAAATGATAGTAGCAAAAATGTGTGGTAGCTGTTTGTTTCTGTACAAATTTTTATTTCTTGTTCTACATTTGATCGTATGTTATGTAAATTTACATAAATAAAAGTAACTTACAAGAAAAAAATCAGTTTTCTTATAAATAGTTTTCTTTGGGTCATTCATGAATTCAGTTTTATAAAGGATTCTGTACATTATTTTCGAACTAATATTTGATCATACTTTTCACTTATCTGTACTGTAATCTATTACGAATTTTAGAATTTTCTCTCACTATATTTACAATTTTTTTTCTAATACATAGTTATATGGACATCTTTACCTATTATTTTCCAAATTTTTTTATCTTGAAATCTTTTGATGATACTTTACATGATATATCGATTTCTTTTAATTACTTAACAATTTCTAAATAAGAATCTTATTCTTATATAAATTTAATTATTTAAATTTCTCTATTTCAATAATCAAATTTTCTTTACTCTAATGCCATTTTTTTTCTTTTACGTTCTATTTTGTAGTTACTTTTTGTAATTACTTTTATAATTAATAGCGAATTTAGTTGGCCGCACTAGTGCGCACTCAGTGTACGTTAAAGCTTTTGTGCATCAATCAACATATATCAACAAAGATATTTAATATAAAATATAAAAACGGGTTAAATCGTGAAATCTTCAATATTTATTGTGCTATTTGATAAAATATGTTTTGAGCATTTTATCATTCAAGATATTTCACTTTTACATTCAGATTAGATCAATGTACAACGGCTTTAATATTCACTGAATGCGCACTAGTGCGTCCAACTGAATTCAAATAAACATTTGTTTTACAAAAGATAATAGGTTTTATTATCAATCAAAAAATGCGCGTGCGCATGCGTCCCCCCTACACACACACATTCCTAATCATATCTAGCGTTAAATTTACATGCAACGGTGAGGCGAACCATTAAGGTGATTCATTAATCGCAAGTCGCAAAAGAAACTTTGTAATATTTGATAATTAAATATTGGCACAATTCAGATATTATCGTAAAATCTATATATATATWTTTTTTTAAGTGGCAATAAAGTGTTAATTTTTATATAAAGTTTTATTTCTTTATATTTAATTACATGATATAAAAATTAACATAAATGAATATAGTCACAAGTGAAAGAAACAAAAACACTTTTCAAAAATATTTCATTCTTGGATAAATTTGGCATAACTGAGTAATTATGTGTATTCTTAGGGATAATTTTATACATTAAGGTCCATTTACATAAAATGCAGAATGCAAATTGCAAGTCACCGGAAATAAATGCTGGCCGCAAGATTTTTGTGTCTATATAGTCTACGTAGATACAACGAACATTTCTGCTTAAGCCAGTGTGCATCGCACGAGAATTGAGTTAGAATTGCTGCGTTATAACAGGATTATGATAGGATACGTCCTGATTGATCGCTTCGACAGGATCGCAAGACGCGAAAATTGAGGTTTGCCCAACTTCTGTGCATCGGCATATTAAATCTTGCTTGTAACGACCAAAAATACGTCACGCTGCATCTAAAGTGTCTTGCGACCTGCGATTCTCGTTCTATGTTTTATATAGATAGATCTTTAGTTGCAAGTTGCAAGGCGCAAGACACAATGCTTGTCGTGGAAACCAATCAGAAGCATCAATGATACAGGGGCAATAACTACCTTAAATATTTTCGAATTTATAAAGTCCAGAGGAAGATTTGTGTAACCAAATTTGTTTATAATCAAATGTTTTTTTATTATAATAATGAAGGATCTCAAAACAAGTTCAAAACTCATGGCACAAAGTTACATATTAAACAAAATTGAAAGTAAAAAAGAAACGGTTTTTTATATCGAAAGAATCACTTATATCGAAATCACATTTATAAATTAATTATGTTTATAAAAGATGTTTGAAGTGATATTTTATCACTATGTTTTGTTGGTATGTTTTGGTTTTTGATATCTTTCATAAATGAGAATAACTTATTAATATCAACTTGTTCTTCAAACGGATAAATTATAGACAATATGATGTGACTGATTTGACTGATTTTCATTTTATTCTTATTTTAATTTTATTTCATTCATTTTCATTCTAGTTTATCCTGGCTAAGAACTTGCTAAAATTTCTTTCAGCAGTATATTTTTTATTGAAGTAATGTCTCCTCAATAAAAATAAACACTCACGTAAAATTTCTTCAATAAAAATACACACTCTTTGAAGGACATTTTAATAAATTAGATAAAATAAACATTAAAAGTTTAGTATCGATCAATTAATCATAAAAATGTATCTATTTGAAGAACAAGTTAACATGATTCTCATTTATAGAGAATGTCAAAAAAATTCATTGCGAGTGAAAAATTTATATGCTGAACGATATTCTAATCGCACTCAGTCTTCGCATCGAACATATAAAAATGTACCATAAATTTAAACAAGTTTTAACTTAAATACCTGTAAAAATAAATGTAAAAAAACAAATAACTCATGAAGAGAATGAAATTGGGGTTTTCGCAATAGTGGTTCGAAATCCTCACATATAGTTTGCGACAAATTGAAGGAGAACTGGTATTAATCGCAGGAGCGTACTTCTCATCTTGCGTCACAAATTTCATATCATCTCAGCTTTCCAATTACATGAAATGGATTTTGTGAATCGTATTGGATATATTATATTATATTTTATCGATGGGTTTCAACATAAGATTCGAAACAATAACTTAACAATAATTTTTTGATACCGTGTTACTGACTGATGAGGCAATATTTACTAATCACGGAATGATAATTTGCATTTCTGGGCAGTGAAAAATTCTTGGCTGCGGCAGGTCGAACACCAGAGATAATGGTCTTTGAATGATGCGGTAGGTAACAAAATTATTAGTCCTTAATTTATCGATGGATTTTTGTTGGTATCTTCAAAGCGCTTCTACATGGACAAAAATGATTATGCCTTACTGCTTTCTTCGTATTTCTTTCTCTCGTATAATTTTGATTAATTGCAAAATTTTATTGTGATGCAGAGATTAGTTATTTTATAAATAAACAAATAAATAAATTTTGTTTATTTACAGAACAATTAATTTCTGCATTACAATGAAACTTTACATAAATCATTTTAAATATCTGCAGTATATAAAATATAAAATAATTGAAATTTTTGTTATTATTTTTTAATTACGTTACATTACATTTAGAGCACACTTCTGTTTTTCATTAAAATAATTTTTAGACCAGGTTCTGGTCTAAAATTTACAATATGATTCTTCTAGTTATTTTGTATAAGTATATTAAAATACAATTATCAAAAAATCAATAATTTTTTGATATTTTATATCTTATTCTGGCATATTTGACGTAAAATATAAAATGTCTCGTAAATTATTCATTTTTTGGCATTTTAATGCAGTTATTTTTATGCAAAGAATAATGAAATGAATCAATTGGTATAAAAAGAAAAAGAATTATGCAGTTTGTAATATGTAATTACATATCTTTTTGAAAGTATAAAATATCTCGTAAATTATTGATTTTTTGATAATTGTACTTAATATATAATAATTTTATATACAAAATAACTAGAAAAATCATATTATGTAAAAGATATCATGTAATCCCATTTTAAAAATTAACGATGATCTTGAAATTTCAAAAAATATAATGTTAATTTTTTATTTGTCATGATATTTGCCTGTTTGAATAACTTTTTTTAAATATTTTGTCACATTTCATTAAAAACAACAGAAACGTTTTAAAGATTTAAAATTTGCAAATCTTGAAATGTAAAATGATACTGAATTTTGTAAGCTTGAAATGTACGATTATTTTTAACACACACACACACACACACACACACACACACACACACACACACACACACACACAAAACTTTCTCTCTTTAAGAAATCTATTTACAAGGAATTTGATTGTAGAATTGATAAGACTTAGCGAGAGGTTATAATAATGCCTTATCCTCACTCTTTTGTTAACATTTTTTAAGTAATCTTTTAAATGTTATGCTATTGAGTTCTAGAATAATATTCCACTTGAAATAAGCAATGTTACTTTCAAGAACAAATTCTATGCTTATTTATTTAATACTAACTGTCAATTCTTTGTCGTTTTTTAAAGCAATTTATTATTAACACATTATTAAAATATATTTTTTTGCATTTATTTCAATTTTCTTCTCTTGTATCTAATTAAATTATGTAATATGTTATATTTGTAATTTATTGTGCACTAGAAGGGTATATATGTTCTAAAACGCTTAATATTATAAATATCAATTCTCCCCCTGTTTCTCTCTTTCATTTTTTGGAAAATATAAAAGCTTTAATTTTTAATCTTATTATTATTCTAACAATTTTTTTCAATAACATTATGACAATATTCAAATTTAAGGTGTGCCTGATTGGACTTTTTTATTTTGTAAATTGCTCGCTCAATTTTCATAAAATTTAGCCTAAGGAATAATTTATAATAATTTATAATTTACTTTTAGTCTGAGACTAAAAATAAAAAATAAAAAATAAAAAATTCAAAATGGTCTAATACAGTGGGCAGAATTTAAAAAAAATAATCTGATTGTCGTAAAACTCTTTAGGCAACTTTTAACATTGCTAAGTGACAGCAAGTTTCCAGTATTATCGCTTTATTTGAGGCTTATCATTGTTATGTTATGTATTAAACAATTAGTAACTGACTTCTAAGTAATTAGTAACTGACTTTCAAACTCTGATTATAAACTCTGTATCTACAAGTCCTTTATTTATTGAAGATTACTATCTTTCTGAATTTTTATATTTTCAGATCACATTCAAATTCAGCGATTCCAGAGAACCTCCTAAAACCGAATGTCATGATAATTAGATTATTTCTTGAAATTTGGTTCGCAATATTATAATTTTTAATTTTAGAATTCTAAGGTCAGAATCAAATTTACACACAATTCCGAGAACTCTTCGCTTAAAAAACAAATGTCTTCCATAAGTTACTTGTTAAAGTGCTCTCTCATCCTCAAAGTTTAGTACAATAATATGTTAATCATATGTCAAGTCTCTGTCACGTTATTATACGATTATATTAAAGTCATTTTCGTGCGTTGATACCACACAACTTCGGCAATTTTTTATTCGCTCATTGCAAATGTACGTCTCATCAAATATTACCAGAGCAGCTGATTCTATAGCAACGGTATCTACAATCGCTGAATGGAGAATTTTAAGAGTACGCGATATTTATCAAATATTCTGTATCGTTTTACCGTTGTTAAAATGGGGCAATTTGTCACGATACTAATTGTCAAGCATTGAGATACGACTGATCGAAAAACTTGATATCGTTTTATTGATCAATTCGCACAGTTACACTCGGCAAATGTGTTAAGTATTCGTTTTTATTTTACGCGAATTTTATTATAAACTAAATGGAATAAAATTTTGCGTTCAGAAAATTACTTAATAAACGAACAAATATTTGAATGTTGAACACAGTCGTGGGATAATGACTTCTCAGAAATTAAGTAATTTAAATAAATAAAGAAGATATTCTTGCAAATAATAAATCTATCACATTTGTTTTAATTATAATATTTTGATTGGAGAAAGAAAGAAAGAGAGAAAAAGARAGAGAGAAGGGGGGAGAGAGAGAGAGAAAGAGCAGAAACAAGAATTTAAAATATTTTTAAATTATAAATAGATTACACATTGTTAACTTTTAATTAAGCTTACATATTATAACAAAAAATAAAATATGTTAAATAAGAAATTACAGTTGCATAATAAGAATTTATAAATAACAAATAGAATATAGACCGGTATGTGAAAACAACGAATAATTAAAGATGCGCTGAATCGGTTAAAGCTAGATCTTCGTGCTAATGTTTCTTTTGTGAATTTATATACATTTATCAAGTTCACTAAACTACGCGCCGAACAAATTTTCGGTCTTGAAACATAGTCTTAAGTTAAACAAGAATAGTAATATCACGATATTAAATTGATAATCAATTTAATAATAATGATGCTAACAAGCATCTTAATCTCTTTTCCCCCCGAATATTACAATATAAAGAATTTGTTGCGAAAAATAACAACCTCAGCCAAGGATCGAACCTGGGACCTCTCGACTGTCCAGGGCGAATGTCTTATCTATCTCGACCACTGAGGCATGTGGTGATATTTCTCGCAACAATCGGTGATGATATTTGGAAGAACATATGAAATGCGCGCGTGTTTTTAAACAACAAATAGAATATAGACCGGTATGTAAAAACAACAAATAATTAAAGATGCGATGAAGAAAGAATTTATAAACTTCTAAAAATTATAATGGAAATGGAAAAATTTAATAATAATTACTATTTCATATTTCATTATTCTTAAATGTATTTTTTTCGCGGAATAATTAAATAAACACTTGTAAATTTATTACGCGTATTTTATTTTATCTAAACGTTATTTCTTTATTATATATGAAATAGTTTTGATTAAAATATCTGAAAGGAAAATAAATTTTTATTTTATATCATTGTAGTGTACAACAATAATAAATTACGTAAAGAATTGACTAAAAATAAATATACATATCGACTTGTAATTGCATGTTTGAATATTTTAAAAAATTCAATTGAATAGATTTATTGAATATTGTCATTGAATATTACGTAATGTTTATATATATATATATATATATATATATATATATACTATTCCATAATTTATATTAATTGAAAATTACAACTAAATTATTGAAGATTACAAGTGAAAAAATTTAAACTTTTTTTAAACTTGTATAAAACGTACGCATGTTTTAAATTTTGAAAATAATCATCCAGAAATCTCTACGATACTAATTAAAATTTAATATGTTCATAAATTAAATCATAAATAAACGCGGGTAGATTATATTTGCACAAGTAAAAATTTATTTAATTTCACTTCCACGTAACGACAATGAAAGAGAGCGCATAAACGTTCTCGAATTCAATAGAATCATTGCGATTTCCTTTCTAGCTTTATTTTCTCCGTCGTGGAGTTTTGGGCATTATTACGCTACTTGATTTCGCATCGAGCCAGCTGTCTCCGATTATTTGCTATAGAAATTTCGGGGATTCTGATTCAAAGGGAGACCCTGGCAACCTCCGCTAATATTTGAGGAGAGGTCTCGCGTAGTCTTGGGTCTTACCGGACGCACGCCAGTTTTCTCGTTGTACGATCAATCTCAGACCTTTTTCTTAACAAGTAAACGCACCTTTGCGGATATGTAGGTGCAGCGAGTGTAATCGTTAAGCTTTCATAAAAGCGATACATTGCAAAATAAAAAATATTAAAAAATAACTTATTTGCGTACTATACAATATTTAATGCAATCTGTTAAAAAATATTAGAAACTATTAGAAACAGATCCGTATGTAGATAAAATGATATTTAAACATGCTGTCAATACATACACTATTCAAAATTTGAAATATTTCAAAATAAAAGTTAAAGCCCGCTTATTCAGAAATTCAGAATAAAAAAGATTTTAGCGACAAAATATATTATATATTTAAATATATTATAATAAAACATATATTTAAATATATATAATGAAATATATTATGTAATATTATATATTATATAATTCTTGTTAAGCTCTCTGTATCGCTAATTCTTCTTAAGGTATTTGTAATCCGAATTATAAAATTAAGAATTGCTATCAATAAAAATCGATTTCCTTTTTTTAAATAGTTTTTAAAATTTTTTAAATAGTTTTAAAACTTCTTTTATTATAATTTGACAATGGATCATATTATGTCAACATATCATCACTAATTTTGTAAAATTGACGAGTTAATACACTGTATTGATTAATGATATCATTGGTTCATAAAAGTTGTTTTCCAACAACACAGCGATGGCATTATCCCTCGCGAAATGCCTTTTCATTGAGTGATCTCATGAGATTTGATGAGAAGCGATGAAGCTCGAGGGAGATCACACAAACCCCGAAAGAGTGAACCGAGGTATTCTAAATATTCGGACTAAATAAGGGACAGAAATCGTTTATTGTTCACGGAGTTGAAATATGCAGTTTAAGTTCTCTATCATTATACGATTTCGTATTCCCGCTTTTTTCAATGACACTTTGTTTCGCGCCAAGCCATCGCAATGGTTAACTCAATAACGTTCTTGGACCATAATCTTTTTTGTAATTGTTACGTTTATTAATTTGCTTCGAGCGTAATTATAAGCAATGTAAAGCGTAAATCTTTGCTTTGCAGCAGTGTAGACGATGAAGTTTTGATTACATTTTGTTTTATAATTTTGCACATTCGAGAAATACAAGATGTGTTCAATAAAAAAAGATAACTTCTTCAATAAAACACGAAATATGCAATTATTGTTCAACATTTATTTTATCTTTAATATATTCATCTTCTGTGGATATTACATATATACTTGTGTTAACATTTCTTTGTTTTTTGAAACATCTTTTATAGTTGAATTGCGAGTCGACAGTTTCTCCAGCATTTTTTTTTATCATATCAATATTGTCTGGAATCTGCGCCCTTTCTCTTGAATTTTGAAAACAAAAAATCTGCCGATGCTAGATCTGACGAATACGAAACTTGCAGAACAATGATCGTTGAATTTTTGGCCAAAAAGTTAACAAACATAGATCTGCGTGAATCTCTTGTTTCAGCGCCACTCATGTTTAATTTAATGCTTCAGGGAATGCTAAGACACGATCCAACAGATATTTCAAGATCATCAGCAATTTCTCTGCAATCGGGGATCTACACAAGACTATTTTTCCTTCATTTTATCAATTTTTTTATCACTTATCGATGGAGGAAATTTTCGATCGGAAATTTCGTCATATTCGATAGACCGCTTTTAAAACAAAATTAAATCATTCGTAATTTGTCTTTGAAACAAGCATTTCCAAAAGTCGTACGTATTTTGACTTGGAACATTTTTTAAAGCAAAATTTGATGTATTTTTTCTCTATTTTATATATCTCTATTCTATAGAAATTCAAACATCCTAAAGTTATAGAACAATCAAAATAGCGTGTCAAAGAAACAAGCGTTACAACTACTGACTGAACCATGACTGAAATTTGTTAGACATCTAGAAAAAAGGTGTATTAACATGACTAAAGAAATTTTTTACATAACACATATGTAAGACATATGTGTTAAAAGTCATCTTTGTTGAATGCGACAATATTATTAAAAAGGATGATTTTGCATTTACTTAAATTTTTCAGGAACAATCTATGTCAATTATGAATTTTGAATCTATGTTAAAGTATGAATTATTTCATACATATCATATTTATGCTCCCTTTTGTTCTTCTTTTAAATAAATTTCTTGTTTATGTGATAATATTTTAAAGTATCTGTTATTTTGTGTAATAGTATTGGTTTATTTTGTGCATCTATTGATTCTTTTGGCAATAGATGATCTGAATTGTTGAAAACTGCAACACTATCAATTTAGATACATATAAAAAATCTTTAAACTCGCGCTATTTTAAGTTATCCATGCCTTAGAGACTACCACCTCATTACATACATTCACTCTCACCCTCTCTTACAATCCGCGTGAGCTTGGTCGTCTCGGGCCAAGAATCAGCAAGATGGTTAGTCAGATAACACTTTGCAGCGCTATAACGTTTGTTCACGGCCGACGGGTGGCTGTTGTATAGGATAACGCGCGCGCGCGCGCGCGCGCGCGCGCGCGCGCGTGTGTGTGTGTGTGTGTGTGTGTGTGTGTGTGTGTGTGTGTGGGGGTAAGTGGGTGGGTAGACAGATACGGACTTATACTTGTGGAACATCATGTGTGTTTGATGCACAGTCGTGGATGGGGCCGAAGGTGGTTGGTATCTTGTTGGAGGGTGAGAAATACGAGTTGGCAGCTCGAGGCTCTTCCAACAGCTTGCGTGCGCGATCGAATCGAGAGGAAGTGAGCGTGAGACAGAGAGGCGATGGTGAGAAGGATGGAATAGCTATGCGGGTTTGCTTTGCTTGTTCGCACCCCTTTTTCGCGGTGCTCTTTAAAAAATTAGCTTCTCTGCGCTAGAGCATTCCTACTTATACTAGTGCGGGCTTCAAGAAGTAAGCGAGAAAACAATCTTCGGGATATATAGATGAACGATATTCTGTTTAAATAATTTATATAAAACAATCTCACGTATGCTTTCTGAAGCATCAATAATGGAAATTAAACTAAGAAATTAAAAAGATTGATAAGCGTTATAGCGTTAAAACATTATAATTGTTGTAGCGTTGAGACATTATATTTGTTGAATATAATTGTTATATTATATAAAAATTGTTATATTACATAAAAATATTAAAAACAAAATAAGTTTAGAAAATATTTATAAAGAAAAAATGTTCAATTTTAAAGAATATCTTATTATATATTTCTTTGTTAAAGAATATCTAAATATTTATATTTATTAGACATATTTATCTGGCATATTAATAAAGAAACTGTACTAAATACAGTGTAATATAAGATCACATAGAGAAAAGGAAGAATGGTACATTAATTCCAAGTTGCCCCTCGAATATTCTTCTATCCCTGTATAGGTGTGCAATACTAAGCCTATCTTAAAGTGGCAGTTAGTCCACGGTGTTCGAAACGGCCGGTAATTTGTACGAAGATATACGATAGACAATAACCCAGTAAGGGGCAGCAACGCCGACTAATTTGTTTATCATAAGTTTATCTTGATTTATCGCCGCAGTCTCACTTATGTCGTTTCACAACGCCAATCCCGACTTTTATTCGTTTCTCTCTCTCTCTCTCTCTCTCTCGCTCTCTCTCTCTCTCTCTCTCTCTCTCTCTCTCTCTCTCTCTCTCTCTCTCCCCCTCTCTCTCTCTCTCTCTCTCTCTCGATACCGAATCGCAGTAAATAAATTTTCTCATTCTTTTTTTCTGCTTTTTTCCAAAACCTACTATATGCTATAATCGTAAAGTATTGCCTTTTCGTAGATGATTCGCATAAATATTTTTATTCGGAATATGACTTTCAAAGAAAGATATGTATCAAATAAATAGCTGAACATTTATATCGTGGATTGTGCAAATGGTCAAATTTTGAGCGGTACGAATAGTTGATAATTCGATATTCGATATTTCGAATGGAATGTTGAAAAATTTATTGAAATGAATTTAATTCGGCTCATGTGAAAGACTCGTACGTATACATAACAAGAAAACTGCTCGCATGTCTGATAAAGAGTCATTTTAATTATATAACCTATATTTACGCGTATGTATGTAAGATTAAACTCCGATTTTATTAATTGTTGAACAGCGCAAATATACCATACATTATATATTTGATATACGACAAATTTTTATTTTATCGAAATTTATGATAACAGATTTATCGTAAATTTATCGTAAATTTATATCATTGTTGTCGCGTTACATCAAATCGCTCAAAATTATACTTTTAAGAAATTTTTACATGTTTTAAATAGTTACAATAGTTTTGCGATTTTGATATGTGCGTACGACTTGTATTAATAATAATATTAACCCTCCGTCGACAATATGTAATTTTGCACCTTCCATCAGCAACATGAGTCTATGAGATTTAGAGCAGATTTTTTATTGTTCTGGACTATATAAAAATCTGAAAAAATTCTTGTATACTTATAGAAGCTTTAACAATGAGTTTTTACCATAATAGAAGTCAAATTATATTTTACTTATTTTTTACAGATTTGAATCAGAATAAAAAAATTCATAATCTAAGTATGATGGGATCTTCAAAGACTCCACATTGTAAAAATTAAAATATCACAGAGAGAGTTAAAATATAAAATAAAAAATTTACGAAAAATGCTACAATAGTTTATTAAATTTTTAATTGTATGAAATATTCTGACTGCAAAACAACTTTATGGACTTGAATTGAAAAAATGAATTGTTATTGTTGCAATTTACAAAAATTATATGAAGATATGTGAGAAGCATCGCTACATTATTTATTTTTACATGATATATTTTTAGAGAAGGACTGGATTTTTTAAATTTACTAGGATTTCGACTTGACACACATGCAACAAATTCGATTTTATTTAAATATATAAGGGTTATCATAAATTTATATCGATAAAATATAATCGTATTTATGTGTATGATTGTAATAAATATGGGTATTCTTTGCGACATGTCAATAAAATCATTATATATACATATATATATATATATATATATATATATATATTACACATTTATTATAATAAATAGAATAATAGTAAAATTAAATATAGTATAAAATACGGACCTACATGTGCTTGCATTTAAATTAATTTTTGCAATAATTTTCATAAAATGCATTATTCAATATTAATTTTTATAAATAAACATTGAAATCAAATAATTAATTATATTTATCGGACAAGAAAATTAAAGTGCAGTCGCATTAACAGAGTGAAAATAATGAGGGTACAAGTACTAGAGGTGTCCAGTCACGCTATAGAAATTATGACATATTATACGATTGCCTTTTCAACGTTGCACGCAGTCTGCTCATGCCGTGACTAATAAGTAGATGTAACGCAATTTAACGCGCATTAAGACAACCAATTACACATTAGTCAAAAGAATTTGAACTAAGTGATTGAACTAAGTGATTTGGAAAAAACTATTCACTCACAACATGACATGAATCATTTTATCTAGAAAATTGTTCGTAAATTGTATTTAAATAAAATTTTTTTATTAAAATTTTTATAACATTTTTTTTATTACAACTTTTTTATTACAAATTGAGTGTACCATAAAATCATCTGAGCCGAACTTTAATATTTTTTAATAAAATAGATTATTTTTGAGCAGTATTCATTAATGAAATGTCAAATGAATTAATAAAAGTAATAGATTTTATGTAATTTTAAAAGATTGAAACATACATGCTAGTTAAAACTAAACTAATGAGTATAAGAAAGAATTGCCAAAATCATACGATTTAAGATGTTTCATGTTACATTTCTCTTTTAATATTAATTTGCACGTAAATTTTAAATTGTGATATTTAAGACATTTTTTTAAATATATATATAAATATATATAAATATATATTTATTTATTTAAATCTTTTACTAAAAATAAATTAATTTATTAGAAATTTTTATGTTGTAGTATAAACGATATTAACAATTACAATTAACGATTTAAACAATTGGTTTCTTAAGTTTCTATCAATTTTCAAAAAACACATTTTCTTTTAAATAGTAAATTTGCGAATGAAAACAATAAAGAATATGATTGAGAAAATTTTATATGTATTAAAAAAAAATTAATAAATAAAAATATATTCAACATATAATAATATGATTAATGATACGACTTAAGAACACACATTCATGCTCAATACCTTCACTACCACGTATTTAGCATAGTAATCACATATAGATTAGGTATATTTAATTTATCATTTTATAAATAATAATGAAAGGTAAATAAATAATAAATAAATAATTATTATAAAATAATAAATAAATAAGCATAAGTTGTCAAATCGTACCATATAGTTTAAAAAACTCGTGATGGTATAAGAAACATAAATTTAATAAGACAAATTTTATAAAAATGTCAATTTAACTTTTATAATAATTGATGTATGCATAAAATGAAGGTAAAGGTTTTATAATAAATTTGCTTTTATAAAAATATAAAAATGCAAAATAAAATCACATTCTGAGATTACATTATCATTTATAAATTGATCAAAAATTATATCAATTATACCTAATTTTTTAAATTTTGTAATATACGTAAAATATAAGGTATAATTTCAGAATTCTTTGTCTATATTTTTCGTTACGCAATTTATTTTATATATTTTATTTTTATTTTACTATTATATATTATATTTTTATATTTACTATTTTTATATTTATCATTAAATGATATTTATATATAATGATAAAAAATTGATAAGGTACAATTATGGTAAACAGTATGCGTCAGGCAACTCTCTTCTATGCATTAATTAAGCACAATTTAAGCACAATAAGATTTATATTTTACAACAGGCTTGTCCAACACTTTGCTCGCGAGCTAAATACTCTTTATCGTTGATTGACAAAGAGAAAACAAAAAAAAAAAAAAAATTGCTAGCCCAGTAACTGGCTGCTTTAATGTCTATTCTTTTTTTCTTCTTTGTCTCATTCAATGAGACGACGAAAAATAGAAGTTTGCAAACAAAATGTGAGACAGGCTTGCTCTACAGAATTCATTCTTCAACAAAATTTTAATAGGTATCTTTTAATCTATAGGCATATTTTAGTCTTAGGCATATTTTAGTCTTAGGTTATATTTTATTCTGTAAGACAATATTTTATTTCTTTAAACAGAATATCTCAGAATTAGTACAAGCGAAAAAGTGGTGATTCTGCTTGAAAAAATAAATCAAAAATATAGAACAAAACTTGTTTATACTTTTTTATATTTTGTTTTCCAGAAAAATAACTTTGAATATTCGGATATGTATGCATTTAACATGCATTTGTAATTATAAATATTACAAATAATAAATAATAAAATAATACAAATAATAAAAAATAAAAAATTATTCGAGGATACATACAGTAGATTCTCTCTAATTTTAATCTTACAGAGCGATTCCTTTAAAAGCGGAATGCTAAAATTATGGAATGCTCTCATTACAGCACGAGTCTGCCAATCGTTATGTACTTGCGCGAATGCAGTTGCGCACACTAAGCTGTCAGACTATGTACGTACATACATATGCATATATATATATATATATATATATTACTGAGGGAAACTGTTTATGATATGATATAATATGAAAGGATATTAATGTTTACAAAGTATGTGTAAAAGAATGCAAAAATTAGAAAAGCCAAATTTAACAAGATTTTACTGTAATAAAATAAGAAGTATTATTATTTTAATCTTTACAGGATTGGAAAGCCATTATTGTGCTGAAATAGTATCATATTTTGAGGAATACAATGACTTATAATCAATTTTATCTAAGTAAGATTTTAAAAATATATCTCCTACCTTTTAAAGATTAAAAAGAGTGTTACCCCGTTTTGTCACATACATAATTGTGCTCTTCGTCTTAAATTTGTACGAATACTTTCCAGTATGTTTGATGTCTTTAATATAAATTATAATACAAAAAGATACGTTTAGAGATAATGTCTAATTTTTTAATAATCTTCTTGATATTTTAACGTTTTGATATAATCTTTATAATCACAAATGTGAGTTAAGTGTACTTGACAAATATTCAAAGTTGTTTTTCTGGAAAACGAAGCCTCGTATAAAAAAGTTTCATTTTACATTTTTGACTTATTTTTATCATGTAGAATCTTTCTCGCTTGTATTATCAATTTTGAAAAACTTTAGATGACAATAAGCTATTATGTTTGGTAATATGTTTAATAAATATAAGAAACAAAAGCTAGAAAGATTCAAAATATAGAAAAATTATAGATAAAATTATAGAAAAATATATATATATATATCTGCTATTATATTTAAAAAAAAAAATAGTTTTTAGAATAATTTTAAATGTTAATTTCAAAAGCTATTTGGAAAATATTTATCCACTTTTCACAAAATTGAATACATTTTTATTATATACATTATATATACATTATTATATACATTTTATAAAAATTGATTTATTCCTTGCATAATTATATATTATTCTACCCGTGTTAGAAAGTAATATATTTTACACATACTTTATCACTTATTACTCTTCATTTTACAAGAATAATATTTCAAGAATATCAACATCGCATCTTTTCGCTGCATTGTATATAAATTGCACTCGCGCAAATTAAATGTTTGCTCATAATTAAGCGATAGGTTGCGACAATGTGTTGCGACGCTGTTCTCGTAATAAATAATTATAAATATACATATGCGCAGAATATATACATATGTGTGTGTGTGTGTGTGTGTGTGTGTGTGTGTATTTGTGTGTGTATATGTGTGTGTGTGTGTGTAACAACTCTGTCTTCGTTAGGCGTGCTCATTACGCATTTAGATAGAATCTTAATGCGACAGGGAGATGAAAATATAATTATCCGCTGGCACTTTACATTTTTTGCGGGGGATAATTACATATGAGAGATATGCGAGCAATAAGCCAGGTCATCTTCTTATTTTTACACGTGAAAAATTAAAGTAAATTGGTGAGACGACCTACACGAGGGTACGCGTTGTGTACATCATTGTATGCATGTATCGCGGAAGCCGAACATTTGTGTACGACGCACGAGCGTTGGTTAGTGTATATTAATTCGAAGCGGTCAGTTAATTAAAGTAATCGAGTACGGAGCACTCTATAATTAGTAGTTGCGGTCAACACGATAATACGATCTCGGATCGACTTGTGATCATTTTTCCAGCGAGGCTCCATAGTGAGACTTTACACGATATTTTGAATACGAGGCAAAAGATAACAAACAAGGAAGTTGAAGCAAGATCATATACGAGATGCAGCACTTATTCTTATAAGTTTTTTACGAAGAGTGTCTTGAATGTGATATTTATAGCCGTTTTTCTTTTAAGACCATCTTAAGTAATGCCTTAAGATGCTATTATGGCTCTGTGATTGGTTTATAACATTTTAAGACCGTAGACTTTTATAGATTGTAGGTTTTCATACTTAAGATTTAAACGATCTTAAATATAAGAATCCATTATATATGAATACTAATCTTAGTATTATATACATATATATGTATT
Source organism: Cephalotes varians (assembly GCA_037157785.1). NCBI lineage: Eukaryota > Metazoa > Arthropoda > Insecta > Hymenoptera > Formicidae > Cephalotes > Cephalotes varians. Next base: position 117,033 of record JANQDE010000247.1, on the reverse strand, counting down.
AGGAAATAAATTTTTTTCTCATTATGATTTTTTCATGTTATTAGGAATATTATACATATTTTCAAAACAATGAAAAAATTACAAATTATGTATTATTCTAGATTCTATTTAAAAGTAATATAAAAAATTTAAAACTTGGATAAAAAATTATTTCAATAAAAAGTAGAAGTGTGTAATAAAAGTAGAAAAATAGTTTCAATAAGAAAGTAGAAAAATAGTTTCAATAAAAGTAGAAAAGTAGAAAAATAGTCTCAATAAAAGTAAAAGTGTGTTAAAACATAATGACAAAAATAAAATATAATTAAGAAATAATAACAAAAAATTTTTTTATGTAAGTACTTTAAATATATTCTAGATGATTTATATAAAGTTTCATTATGATGCAGAGATTAGTGTTCTGTAAATAAACAAAATTTGTTTATTTGTTTATTTACAAAACAAATAATTAAAAAATTTTTACAAAAAAATAAGAAATTTTTATCTTTCAAAATAATTTAATTTTTAATAAATAAAATAAATAAGAATGCGTTGTTAAATAAAATACAAATATGTTATTTATACAACTTTCAACTACAGATATATATAGTTATTTAAAGTATAAATATTAACACTTTCAATTTCAATTTACTTTACAAGGACTATGAGTAATATATCCTTAATATGTGTATATTAATACGGATAATATATCCTTAATATGCATATATTAATATGAGTTATATTGCCAAACGATTATTTAAAAAATGTTGCTTAAAAATTATAATATTTAACAAATATATATTTCTCGACAATAATTCTACATATTCTAAATCTTTGTCTGCCATCTGTTGTTTTTTATTAAATACGTGATAAAAAAGTTTGTTTTCATGTAGTTGATCATAGTAACTTATTGATAATTGATGCAAGCAAGGTGCGGATGATTTAGTATATGAATTTTTCAGAAGCCGAACTGATCAATTTCATAAAATAAATAAAGAAAATTGATGAAATTGTAAAAGCATGTTCTGATACTAATTAAAAAATTTATAAAAAGTGAAGGTTAGCTTTTGAATAACTTATATATCGTAAGATAAATTTCTCCTCAGTAAAATTCGTACACCTCATTATTGCTATTACGCGGATATTTATGTATTACATGATGGGTAAAACATTCTAACAATAAGTTTAGAAAAATAAATATGCAAATATACCGTAGAATGCAACCAACACGGATACCGGAAGTTCATACTTATTCATATTTATTCACTGTGCACCGAAAGGGCGACCGGGTATAATTTACGTATAAATTAAGCAGAACGAATCAACGGCAAGCGATTAATCACAATGGCTCACCTACGATAATGGCAATGCCTCGCTTGCTTGTTTACGAGCGTTAAATGAATACACTACGTTTTTCATTATCTGGCCACGTGGACATAATATCTACTATTCTTATCTTTTTCTGATGCCTAGACTCTCCTGGTACAAATATCTTTTCCACTTTAATATGCACGTTGTGTATTATATGCAATCGTGATAATTATGACTTACTAGCGGAAGACGATTGTATGAAGAAACAGAAGAACAAGAGAGTTTATTATAACATATAAGTAAATGATAAAATGGCAAAATTAAATATATAAAAAAGTTCTATATTTATCATTACAATTTGCGAATTAAAATTATTTATACATTATACGGAAATTATATTATATTATTTACACATTATAGAAAATAACAAAAATTTTATTATTAACATATAAATAAATTATTTAAGAAACTGTATTATTAAAAAAATAAAATTTTTATAAAATTTTTTTCTAATATCGTGAAATTTTTAAACTGGTTAATCAATTTGTAAAGTTTTATAAACAAATTCAAAGTTGAATATAATATAATTCATGTTTACGCAAAAACGTTGTATCGATAGAAATCGTGAGAAGTGGTACCGTTTATGAAAACGCGATTCCCATACTTTAGCATTGGTCAGAATAACGTGTATGAAGGGGAAAGAGAACGGAACGATATGAGGGTAGACGGATTGCACGAAGTAAACAGGCCGTGAAATTACCTTTTAAATATTAGATTATGATTAAATGTGTACCTACCTTCGAGGCACTAGATGTTCAGCATCATCCTACACACAGTTCATAAAGCCAATGGGGGTGATTTATGGCGGATGAGACTCGAACCATCCCTCTTCAGACTATATCGAAATATCAATCAGCTCTTGGCATCAAATAAAATTGGTTGCTCAGGAAGTGAATGCTTTGAAAATCTGAATGAGATTCATCGTATTTTAGCGGAATGTCAGCTTATAGAAATTTTTACAAGTAAACACTGTGTATTCATACAGACACGATAATATATTATATAAAAAAGATTTTTATTTTGGTCAGAATCAGAAATTAACAATTTTTTAAATTTACAAAGTTGTTGTATAATACAAAAATAATTTTTATAATATTTATAAATATTTGCAAATAATACATTCTTCTTTACTATAAAAGTATATCTTTTTCCGTTTATTAATTACAATATATTGTCTTGTTTATATATGACACTATTATTCTCTTTAAAAAATTATGCACTTATATTACAAAAAAAATGATAAAAATTTAACATGATAACGAGAATTATTTTTTGAGAACACAGCTAAGTAAATTAATTTGTTTATTTTATAATGATATTTATATTCTCTATTACTCACGACATTTATAATTCGCGTATCATTTTGAGCTATTATGATGAGCCAAGAGTTTCTCTGTTCAATTTAAAACTCTTTACGTCCTCCATAAACAACCACATAACTGCAATACAGATGTATTGATTAATAATTCTTCCTGTCACAGTGGCTCTCGATGTTATATATGCTCGATACATCGTCCTAAGCTATAACAACGTTTGACTTTGTTAGTATCTAATTGGGTATCGTTAACACGCACGGGTCGTATAAATGTTCGTAGTGGCACCTTTGGCGGTAACTTTCCCTACTTGAAGAAATTAAAGGCTTAACACCAACACATGGACTCACCGAGACTCAGACCATAAAGGCCAATCGTGACGAGCAGGTGTTTACATCCGGCGTCTCACGACCGGTGGTCACCGTTCCGTTCCACGTCCGCTCGCCCGCGTGCGCATACGATATGCATATATGCATAAAAAGAACGTGTAATGCCTAGTGTGTATTGTACACCCCCGCTGCAGCTCGTAATTCGTCGACAACTTTCCGGCAGCGTAAGCATATGCATTGCTCACTTAATAAGATTGATATAACGAGATATACACGCGTACGCGCACGCGTTTCTGTGAATGCGAGCGTCCATGCGTGTGCATCCACAATTACGCGTGACAAAGAGGATACGTAATAGATAATTAATGCAAACAGGAAATCACTCGGGAAATTTTGACTCTGCGGGATCTGCCGAAAAAGTGCAAAGTGGAATGTTTGGAAAAATATTCATGAAATAGATATGTTTCCATGAGAGTTCCATAGTGTAGATTAGATTGTTTGTACATCCTGATAACGTTTGTACATCCCAAGATAGTTAAAAAATTACTTCAACTACTTTAGAATTTATGAAATACATTACTTTGAAGCAAAATGATTTGTAATCTCTTCTTTTGGTGCAAACTCAAACATAAAATAGATCCTGTAAATTATTGACTAACTGTCAGAGTAATAGTATACTAGTAATAGTATACTATTATACTGTATTTTCCTCTTATTTTGAATTATTTATGACTTTTTGAGTAAATGATTATTTGACTAATGGAGAACTACTTGTATCATGTTATATATGGCAAACTATATATATAATGTAAATAATATGAATGTAAAATTATTAATAGCAGACTTATTTTATATATATATATATATATATATATATATATATATATATATATATATATATATGTATTTTTTTTTTACAATAACTTATCTACATAATTATATAATTTGAAGAAATTTTCGATGAAAAAACTTAAGAATCTTTATTCCATAATGTTTTTTTATATCTATTACGACGACTAAAAGTTCTTGTCCGCAGGATTTATGTACTATAGCGTTGCATTGGCCGACAAGTAGCTGCTACCAACTAAATCCGTATCCTGCCATTCCGTTTAAGGGCAACCGAGAAGTTTGAAATCTCCGGGGAGAGTTTGCCGACTAAAACCAACCCCTACTGGTTGCTCGAGGGGCCGCACCACAATACAAGCAATAACACGTACCGACCTTCATCCCCTATCCTCTCACCCTGCAATCTCAATGTCGCTCCGTGCACCCTCTCTTACCTTAATCGATGAAGGATGATTTAGTCTTAAATAAACTTTTCACCTCCGCCAATGTAGACCACATCCCCATCTTCGACCCTTCGCTATTTATCACATAAATTATCGAGTGATCACTTTGATTATAGGCTTATCTCGCGCAAGCTATCTCTGTTTCTTCTTGAATGCTTCTCTTGAGATCACAACTTTAGGAAAAAAGGGCTACACGGTTTTTAAATTTTTGTTTGTTATGAGATATTAAAAATAAAGTTGTCAGAAGAAAGAAAAACTTTTTTTCTTAAATCTTAAACAATTAAGTATATATCTTAAGATAACGTAATAAAAGTCTTTGACTAAACAGTTGCTGGCAAAGAAAATGAAGTTTTTACATCGTTAAAGAAATTATGATGCTTTCAAAATCCCGGTATATGCCTTTGCGTGGATCTTGAGGTTACAAGGTCTTTTAGGATGAACAAAGAAAGATTGAAGGAGTTGCAACGTGAGGCGAGACGGTATTATCCTATCGAGATGAACGGAAACGTGGTATAGAATATGTACATCGACATCCGGCCACGTGTCTCCTGTGAGACGGACCAATGGAAGCTGCAATACCGAAAGAAGGATCAACCTGGCGCAAAGATTTAAGAAAAGGTACATACAGTCTGAGCGGCACGCGCCACGACGGCCAGGAATTATTCAAATGGAATTCACAAAACGAGCCAGCTGCCTTCATCTCAACTGAGATCCATACTGGGGGAACGACCAAGGAGCCATACGCTGTACATAAGGCTTTTTATATCGCTCAGTTCGTCCCCGCCCTCTATTTGCCCGACAATTTGACACCGATTTACGGCTTCGTCCGAGTCAAATCGCGTAAGCCGGAAATGGCTGTAGATGCTGAAATTCGACGATTCATAAAAAATTAATTATACTTATTAATTATTAGAACATATTTTGAAGGATAATTTATTTGAATAGATTTTTGTGCCGATGTCAATATACCTATAAAATTATAAATTAATAATTTTTTACTGAAAAATCTTTTTGTTTTAATATGACATAAAAAAGCTATAAAAATGAATCTTGCGTACTTTACATCACTTTTACAAACTTGACTCTTTCTTAGAATTTTTTTTATTTTTAAAGAATTCGATTATTTCCGAAACATTCTTTAATAAGAAATTAATCATTGCCACAACACTTTGATGTCCTCGGGTATTTTTACTCTTTTCTGAAGTAAGTCTTCTACAATTTGAAATTAAAGAATTAATAAAATAAAGATGTTTTATAATATAAAAATTAAAAAAAAATTTCTAATTTTTTGTGTAATATCACAATTTATAGTTCTCTCTACAGGATATTTCTGTTTCAATCATTTCCATAGAATTTCTTTGGTGTTCCAATCGACGATGTAGCCCGAGGGATTAAATTGTGACATTTAACGTGTAATATCCTATATAATCTTGTATGAAAAGCGCCGTGCAGTGGTTTGCAACAGAATAAAGCTGCTGTAGTAGTAAGGGTGGTTTCTCAGGGGCGATTAGAAGGACGGTTAAAGGCATTGAGCCGTCCAAGCCACTCGCGAGAGTTCAGAGAGTCTGAGACCAACGACAGAAATCCCCGGAGGTTGGGGGTGGCAGATGGCAGCCATCAGACCAGTTCTTTCCAGCACTTTGCCCCACCGATTTTGCCCAATACTTCAGAAAAGAGTAAAAGTGCCCGGGGACATCGAAGTGTCATCGCGGCAATGATTAATGTCTTTCATTAAAGAACGTTTCGAAAATAATCAAACATTTTAAAAACAAGGAATGTTCTAAGAAAGAGTCAAGTTTGTAAAAGTACGCAAAATTCATTTTTATAGTTTTTTATATTATATTAAAAAAAAGTTTTTTTTTAAATAATTACCTCGTGTAATTATTTATTCTATAATAATCTGTATAAACAATAAAAAATTGTCTTTTGTGAGAATACTGCGAATATAATTTTATGTTTACGTGGACTTATAATTTTAAGTATTCTAAAAGTATCTTAATAAATTAAGTGTTTTAATTTATTTAATGTACATGTTCTCACTTTTATCAAAAGTTTATCAATTAAAATTAAAATTAATAGAAATTGGAATAGAAATATTTCTGCTTAGTAAAATTTTTTTAATGTTCTGATTATATTTCTCTGTTAATCTAAAAAATTTGTTCACTCAATCTTTCCATAAAAATCTTTATATTATATTATGTTTATATAAAATACATAAATTGTGTTATGCAAATAATATGTTATGCAAATAATATTTGCTTTCTTTAAAAATAATTTCTTAATATTGTGCTGAATGGTTATAGAAAAAGATAATTTTTTTATATTTTATATATATGTATTAAATGAAATCTATTTTATTCTCTGTTGAAATTGTTTCGTTCTTCTAAGATTATAAAATACCAAGTTTGGTAATAGAAAGTTGACGTAGATGTGAATAACTGCAAGCATGTATCGTTATGGCTATCGCTTCTTTATCCGATATCAGTTATCAGTTATGTACTTGATTTGGGTGCCTGCAGCCTATTACGTCGGCGATCTATTGATAAACACGTCAAATCCGCCAGTAACACACTTCTCGGCAACTAAGCCATGCTATTGAGGGTCCCTACGACTACCCAAATCGATCATCGAACACCTTCCAAGATTGAAGTATCCTTGATTCAACCTGTCTTCTGACGAGTTCCGACCACTCGCTCTTTATCCTTTCGCCCGTCATGAAATAAAAGATTACGAGCTTTGCCTTAACTTTTTGTACTTTATATTTTAGACTGAATGAAAGATATCATTTTTAATTTAAAGCAATAAATTTATAAATTTATTATGTTAGCAATAAAATTTATATAGAAAATAACAGAAATGAAACAGATTATATATGACTTTTAGAATATTTTAGTGTATTAATAATATAAAAGATCATAATAACGTGATAGTAACGGTTTAAGAGTTGAGAGAAAAAGAGAAAGAGAGAGAGAAAGAGAAAGAGAGAGAGAGAAAGAGAAAAGAGAGAGAGAGAAACTGAGAGAGAGAGAGAAACTGAGAGA